>CAJUYI010004160.1:0-13912 GCA_910591695.1 Galerucella pusilla
GTAAGTATGTTTGTTTCCTGTCGCATAATTGTGAGTTTGAATTTGCAGATTTGATTTAAGTTTATGTTGTTTTAATACCGCTTTTTTTAAATATAATTGTCTAACATCTAATATTTTTGTTTCAGTATATAGAAGTTCACTGTTATAACTTCTTGTTTTTCCAAGAAGGATTTTGAGGAATCTTTTTTGCGAAACCTGGAGAATGTTACAGTAAGTCTTCGCCACTCCACCCCAGCTGATTAGACCGTAAATTAGGTGAGATTCAACTAAACTTCGATAGACCATTAGTTTTTGTTTATATTGTAGATGATATGAGATATGTTCAAATTTATAGAATATACACCTCAATTTTTGAGCTAAGTAGTTAATATGATTATCCCATCTAAGATGTGGGTCTATCATAATTCCTAAATATTTTATTTGTTTTGCAGGTTGAATATTGGTATTTTTTTGGACATTAATGGTGTAGTTCGGAAGATCTGGTTCTAGGGATGCAAAAGGCAGGTAAACAGTTTTTTTATAATTGATTGAAAGAAGCCTAAAGTCAAATCACTGTTTTATACAAATTAAATCATTTTCAATTTTTAACTTTAGATCGTACCAATTCTGATCACTACATATCAGAACTGTATCGTCTGCAAAACTGATGATTTTACTGTTACTTTGAACCACAAATAAGTTATTTAAATAGATACTAAATAAAACAGGGCCCAGAACCGTACCTTGTGGTACACCACACGTAACTGTTTGTTCTTTACTGCATTTATTACCCACTCTGATGAATATAAAATTTCACATAAATAAGTAGTATGTATTATAACGGTACGTCTATTCTCTATATTGGTGACCCTAACGTGATGACCACAATGTAAAAATTTTATTCAACAAGAGAATTTGCTGAATAAGTTTGAGTGATTCTCACTGTCAACCTCGTTCCAAAATGCTCCGTTACGGAGGTCAACTTCTCCGTTCTTTGACAGTGGAATGAGCAGCTACAAAGATTACCAAAACAACAACAACAACAGCTACAACAGCAAGCTCCAGTCGTGGACTCCCCGAAAAATAATCCCGATGGGCAACGGACAACCTGTGGAATCGCCATCTTTTCGGGGCCGACAAACTCGCACAAGCTGGTTCTCAGTTTACGTTGTCTAATATCACAAACGAGGTGACTTAATTTCATCACATTGTTTCCTACGCACGTTTGGCATTAGAAATCAAGGATTCCATAACATATAGCCAGGGATGTAGTTGCTGCTTTTAGTGGACGATCATTGTTTCTTTGATAATACGCCTCACTCAAATGACAATTCATTTGCAAGAAACTGTTAATAAAGTAGATAACTTCACAATAGTATCTTCTGCATTCTCACCACGATTGGTATCACAAAACGTATCAGAGAAATGCTGAGGAGTGCATTGAACCTTGCAATTTTCTGAGAAACGATCAAAGCTGTCGCTTAAGACAGCGTCACACTGCTTTTCATCCAACTGCCGTCTTATTGTAGTAGATACATTTTCAGTTGATCGCCCTCGTTGTTTTTCTGTCAACTACGATATATGCTGAAAAAAGCACAATTCAAGCCTTCGACGTAGTCTTTTGTGGAGATTCGTCGTTGCTGATGTTGATATTATTGAACCAGATTTTTTTGCTCATTATCATCTATTATCTGATTTTGGTACCAAACACATTATGGTACACCAGACTTAGAGCTCACGGTTTTTCTCAATCTTTTTCACAAGGCTGTGTCAAAGTAGTCGAAGATTTGAATAGATGCAGCCTTTACTTGATGAAGATCCATACTGAACGATGAACTAAAACAATTTAATTTGTTAAGATGTATGTATATTATAACATCATTATCATCAAGCCTTTAAATCTAATAGATTGTGGCTAACGCTAATGCGCTTTTAAATCCATACATTAGGGTGGATTACTTCCTTTTCATTCCTTATCACTACAATTTCTTGTGTGTCCTGTATCCCTATACAAAACACTAATAAGAACAGTGATCGCGTACTCCCCTATGGTCGAGAAGAAAGGAATGACCCAGAGAAAGTTGGAGGAATCAGATAGAAGAAGATACAAAAAGGATGGGAATCAAATAGTGAAACGAAAAATGCAGAAATAGAGAAGGATGGAAGGAAATAACTTCTGAAGTCATTACATTATATACTTTTGTCAATATCGGTGCAATTCAGTATTGAGGCACTGTATAAATTGGGAATTTCACATTATACCTCCACTCGTTTGAGAAAGCTGCTGTGTAAGCGAACCGCGCAACTTTTTCAAGTTGCTTTCAAGGCTCAAATATAATGTAGATTTTGAAAAATCATATTGTTTTATTTTATCGTTCAGTCAAAAATTCTTCAACTCACTCCGATTTGGTTTCTGATATTTTTGAAATCACTCATCCACCAGGTTATCCTCGGAATATCAAATATCAAACTGCTTATCATATCCGCATAATTCTTGGACTTGCGGTTACAAGTATAGTTGGGCGGTTTAGGCCCGAAACATTGGAAATTACACGAAAATAATGACATGATGCAAGCTGGTACAACTCGCCTATCCTGAAGTTCCTGGCTCTCTCCTGTATTCTCAGCACCAAAAAGTGACTCAACTTGGCGTTCCTCCGGAGATTTTGGTGCGCTAATCGCTCGAACAACTCCGGATCTTGTTCTTAACATTAACTTCACCTTCTTCAATGATGGATGTACGATGATTTTAAAAATTGACTGAGTTGAGGCAAATCAACAAATTCCAGTTGCTGAAGAAGATATTGAAAATATCACCATTATTACACCATTTGGACTCTTCGAATTTCTGTTCATGGCGTTTGTACTTCGAAATGCTGGTTACATTTTTCAAATGTTCATGGATGAAGTTTTTTGAGGTTTGGACTCATGCTTCAAACACAATATGGACGACATAATTATTTTTAAACGTCTCTTGGATTATGGTGTAGTCATCAATCCACAGAAATGCATTTTTGGAGTTTCTGGAGCCATACCTCCCGCTGGCATACGTTTTCCAAAAGTTCAGACAATTGAGGATTTCCCTTCACCAAAAACAGCAGAAAGTCTTCTACCTTTTCTTGGACTGCTCAGTTCTCATCGCAAATTCATATCCCACGCATATGAATACGAAGCTCCTGCTTTACCTTAAGTTTACACTCGGATGGCTGTTCATCTTGGGTCATTCACAGACTCAAATAATAATTATATTAAATCTTTTCAAAGAAAATGCCTCCGAAATAAAGTTCTTGGCCTGCTCACTATGGTGAACTTTTTGCTATATATGCTGCAATTCATCATTTTCCTCATCTTTTGAGAGGACATCACGATCTACACAAATTACAAAGCGTTGGCCTCACGATCTGTATGACACCCCAAAAAGCTGTGTCTGTAAATGGGTATATTTTCCGATAAAATTTTTTTTTGCAGATACTTTGCGGAAACATTCCAAATCGTTCTGACAACTACCTCCTTATAATCTATGCCATTAGATCGCTTTATATTTAAAACCACCTCCTTAAGAATACCTGCTAAGTGCCAGAATGCCGAAAGATGCTTCCAAACGCATCTCTGCGTTCCGCTTATATCTAGACTTAAAGCTATTCCTAAGCGATTCATGGCAATTCCAAGAAGTTTTCTTAGTTTTTAAGAAACTTGAAAAGGTGTTACTATCGCAACAAACATTGTTGGACCCACCGAGTGATTGAACCACGTAGTCGAGCGTATAACCAGTTATCTAACGCCTTAACTTTGATCAATTCGTGATTTCTATTGGATAATTTCATCATGGAACATCGACTAAATACTGGATAGACCAAGGAAAATCATTGCTATTTATTTAAAGAACACTTATCAGTTTCAAAATAGATTATGCTTCAGCTACATTCTACATTCCAAGACCATTAGATACACAACAACGTATCACGATTTATATTATTGGGTTACCGAATAGTATCAATTGTTAAGCTGTAGAAGCTCCACTTGAATATAGACGACAGTACCTCAGTATTTCATATGCAGCTAGAGTACGTGTCAATACCAACTCCCCCATTCACCATACCGCTCTCGGTAAGAGCTCTTGCTCTCACTAACAAGGCAGACCCACAATTGATAGAAAAATACATGAATATTTACTATCTACTGGCAACGACACTCTCTCATCTATAACTAACTGGTCTTCCATTTTCAAACTAACTGGTTGATCAGTAATCCACTTGTGAACACATTCCATTCATAATACAGAAAATGAGATAGCAGTCCCCATCTCTTCTCAAAACTCTCCTCACAATCTCTGCTAATGCATCTTGAACCATTGAAGAATTCACATTAGCTGTGGTCGCACTCAAGGAAATAAAAATAATCAAACAATCAGATACTGCAAGTATTCTGGAAGGTGAACTTCACGCAATTCTAGATGCAACAAAGCTTCATTATCCGTAATAGCCACCAGGATAAAAACCTCATAAATTGAATAGATGAGGTTTTTAATTGATGTAGACTGAATGAAACAATTCAATTTGTTGGAATATACTTTCTAATTGAGCCTATGTTCAGCTCAAAGTTGTAACGCGTTTCGCTAATACAGTTTGACAAACTGTGTTGGCGAAACGCGTTACAACTTCAAGCTGAAAATAATGGGTTTGAATAGAATGTAGTTTTTTTACAAATTAAATTGTTTCATTTCATCATTTGAAAACCTCATGTTCATCGACTCATTTAACGCTCTAGCTTCACTAACCAAGATATACTAAAAACATCCAATTGCTTTCCACCTCAGTCACAAGCTACACAACATCTTAACAAAGAGATTCCTTTTCACACGGGAATAAAAGAAAACGGAAGAGAAGACAAACATTACCTTGAAAAAGGTTTGCTAGCGACAAATTTTCTCTACAAAAATGAAATATTTTATGTAAGACACATTTTATTTGAAAAGATAATATATTGTTATATTCTTCTTATTTGAATATTTAAAATAAAAGAAAGGCTCTCTGAAATATTATACTCACTCTATCTTTTGGGGCGGTTCCTGATTAAATATTATGGAAATAGACAAATAAATGTTATGATGATCTTTTTTTTTATAAATTTTATTAATTAACTCAAAACTTTGTTTTATAAACTTATACAGAATATTTTGTTTTTTTATTCTCATATATAAAAATTGTAAAGAAACCAGAATGATTACATATAAAACTAATTAAAAAAAAATTGAAAATAAACGTATTGAAAAGTACGAAGTAATTCAAAATTTATATATTTTTAATTTTAATTGGAAGCTTCCTCAACATTACTTCATTCATAAACAATATTATTACTTTTATTTTTATGATTAAATTATTTTTTCTTCAAATGAAGAATTTTAATATTAAATTACTTCTAATTATTCATGAATAAAATATGTTTTTTACGCTGCTTTCAATTCTATACCTATCATAAATAAATTGTTCACACTAAACCTGAATACGGTACTGTCCAATTCTATTTAGAATCGATACTTATATATATGAAACATCTAAATTCAAGATTCCGATCAGGTTAATTCTAACCTCTAAATTTCTATATCAAGATACACATGTTGACCATGTATTATAACGGATTATTTGATATACAAATAGTATATAAAGGTAATTATAAATTTTCTTATCCTAAACACAACTTATTATCGCTTATTTTATCGATAATTTTTATTGAACATAGGTTATTTTAACAACATGTCCAAAAGATAAGTGTTTAAACGAAATTGTTTGATTTTCTAGGTTATAACCACAATAAAAATCAAGAAAAGTTCACTGCAAATTCATATAGATTTAAAATTTTGAAATCGACAATAAAATACGGCTATAATTATGACAATGTCATAATAAAATTCTTGTCCTGGGCTGGTAATTAGCTATTCCTTATGGATTTTATGTAGGGTAATAAAATTGTCTTACCAGGAATAAGTTATAGATTATTAACTGAGCAGGTAAGTGTTAATTTTCTTTTACCATGGTTTGTATGTACCGATTTCTTTCTTCTGGCCCTATGTTTTAATATAATCTACCAAACTTTTAAATTTAGAAATTTTTCAAAATAATAATCTTTACTTTTTACTTTCAGTTTCTTCTGGTTACCAATCAACAATTTTTGTTCTTCAATCGTTCCTTCCCTTAGTTACCTGTCTCCAGGTAGTTGTTGATATATTTTTTCTAATTATTAGCGCTTGTCACTGTCACCTCTTTTGTTGAAATAAAATTCACTCGCGTTAATGATATACGAACACTTTTCTATGCTAATTTAACAATCTTATAATATGACAATTATTTAAATTGTTGTTTCTTTCCAATTTTTTATAATTATTGATTATATAATATTAATATTCCTTTAACTTATTTTGATATCATAACAATATATAGGGTGATTCATGCCGTATGCAAATATTGCTAGTGTCTGAGATACGGGGTGTTCAAAGTTTTAATTTGAATTTTGATTTCCGCAATGATTTTTCATGTTTTAACAATTTCTCTTCGAAAATTGGCAATTTTACGTTTTTTTGGCATGAGGAATTATAATTTGCACTTTAATTTAACATTGCTGATAGAAGGCGCTAGTTACACTGGTTTGTGTTAATTAAATCAAAGTGAACTTTTTTGGGCTAAACTTACAACCAGAATAATAAAAAAATTATTAAAAAGCGTTAAATTCTATAGAAAAAAGTTACTCTTCTTTGATTAGTGTAACTCAATCGGTTATCGAGTTATTTGCTTGTAAAAAGTTCAATAAATTTCAATTTTGTGGTATGTATCGAGTTGATATTTCATGGCGTTGTGTAATATTATATTAAGTACCAAGTGTCAAAATAAGTATTTCAGTTTTATATCGGCAGATTTGGCATTCTCTACTGAAGATATCGATATTGAAGAGCATAGTTATAGTAGTAGTGATGATGTAACTGATGGAGAAATTATTTTTAATGGACCTATTGAAGATACAAAAGTTCTTAACCTCAATACTTATTTCTAACAAAAATTGAACTATGCTTAGAGTAATGTGCCAATAATAACTGAACAGAAAGTACAGAAACACATGGAAAGGTGGAAGGCATCGAACATTTTGAAAATTATAGTATCGTGGTCCTTATGTATGAATGTACAATGTAAATATTCAAATAAATGTATATTGAGATATTATGGTATTTATTTTCATTGATTTTACTGTGTCTATTGAAAAGATCCTGAAAAGGTCCATCAAAAAAATAATTACGTACTTGGGAGGTCCATTACCAAATTGGGATGTTTTAAGGGACGTATGGTTGAGTAACAAAATATGTCCCCAGGAGGTCTGATAATGGACATCCTGAGAACGTTTCGGGTACGTGCTTGTGTTGTCTGGGTATAGTCCAATGCATTGTGAATTAGATAAAATTATTGTATCAGAGATTTTCAATTGTGAACAAGATAATACGTTGAAAATTTGAATTAAATTTCCAAAGTGTATGTCTTTGACTACCTGGCAATGACCAAGACGGTTATAGGTCACACCTTCTTTGAATCTTCCATATTCTCAGGTCTATAAAAGTACACCATAGATTTGAGATAACAACAGAAGTTAAAATCAAGGTAGGCTACATCAAAAGATCTCACCATCCTATAAATTCTATCTAGCCTTCTGATTATCTGTATATAACGCGGGAATGACCAAATATTTTCCAGCTGTCACCGTTCCTTCAATAAAAAATAGTTCTAAAATGTTGTTGCCAACAATTCCAGCCCAAACATAAACTTTGTCAGGATGCTGAGTGTGGGCCTCCATAATTCAATGATAATTAGTGTCTGGACAGTATTCACAGTTTTGACCATTTAAATAAAATGATGCTTCATCTGAAAATACTACATGCTCAACAACTTGTGGATCACTATCACATCGCTCATCACTTCTCAAAATTCCATCCTGCGATCAAAATCATAATCGTTAATATCATGAACAAAACTCACTTTGTACGGATAAAACTCATTCATTTTGAAGTTGTATAGATTCACTTATTCAGTTTCCCGTCGCGATCTGTCAACTGGATATGTGTGAATTTTCTAGAACAGTTAGGAGCAAATCCAACTTCTCGTCACCACCAATTGCAGAACGACCCTCATAATCATCTCTCACGTTACCAAGTTCTCTAATTTTCTCTCCTTTTCTCGATACAGTGGATCTGGATACTTATCATTCCACAATCCACAAACTTCTCGCTGGGTTCGGTACTTGTCACCATGAAGAAAAATATAGATGGTTTAAAGCACAAATGTTGCCACATTTTGTCGATTTCGAGGTGCAGGTATAGTTCAAAAGTAACAAGGAATATTTAGAGTCCATGCAAATATTGTATGTCCGGAATAACAAGAAGTGAGTATTATGATAACTTCATAAATATTGTAAATCCAGTGGTTGATACGGTGAGCTTACGCAGAGTTGCATCGCAGTTCAAAAAAGTTCAAAGCACAACTATATTGATTTCGGACATGACGCAAATGTGCCATATGCCATGTATTATTCATAATATGTAGGTTAGGACCTGTATGGACTTGCAATAGTTACATGCTGTAGAAGGAAGGCTTTCTTTAAGTTTTATTTTGGGTGCAGACGGAGTGGCATCGTAATTTACATATTTTTTCCATGCTAGTGGTTTTCTTTGGGATGAGAATGGATCAAAAGGAGCTTCAAAAAGTGGTACCTTCATGCATTTCAAATGATTTGCATTAACTACTAAACACTGTCTAGCTCAGGGTTTCCCAACCTTTTTTTTCTTGAGGCTCCCCGGACTACTAATAATATTTTCATCCCCCCCTTTACTTTTACAATAAATACAAAAAACGCACATTATGTACTTGAAAGCCTTTCACTTTAATTCTAATAAACAAACTTTAAAAGTTTGAAATAAAATAATAAATGTTTTTTAACCAAAAAATTCAATAAAATAAGAGTAGGTATTAATGAGACACTTGAGCTTGCATGTTTTGTACCAGTTGGTTGATTCTAGGTTCTGTTCTTGTCAGGAGCTATCATCAGGTCGCTATCGACATCAAGACAATTTCGCTGTTTAGTTTTAATTGAAACTAGAGCAGAAAATCCTGTCTCACACAAGTAAGTTGAAGAAAAAGGAATTAATACTCGTAAAGCAAGAGAGGCAAGTTTCGAATTAACAGGCAATCTTTTGATCCAAAATTTCTCCAATGACAAAAGATGGAAGTCATATTTCATGGACAAATCAGCTTCCATTTCTAGAAATTCTTCCTAAACTTCTTCTTGTAATTGTAACACATCGACAACAAATGGATTTCTTGTCATGTGCCATATTGGTGACTCTGAATCGTTGTCTCGATAGTATAGGCGAAATTCGTATTCCAGCGCTTGTGAATGAGTTTTTATGTCAGCATTCAAATTTGCTTCCAGTTTGTTATTTTTAATTGCTTCGAACAGCCGAGAAAAAGATAACATTTTCAGAAGACAATTTTTCATTCCAAAGCTTTGCTATGGACCCTTGAATATAATAATAATTGCTTATTATAGTGCCGTTTCTGCCCTGAAGTTTCAAGTTTAGTTCATTCAAGGCACCAAATATGTCAGTTAAATAAGCCAACATACATAAAAATGTGTCATCTTCGAACATTGTGAGCAAATAGTGTTTTTCTTTGAACTCAAGAAAAAGAATTACCTCTTCTTTCAATTCATAAAGGCGAGCCAACATGTTGCCTTTGGACAGCCAGCGTACTTCTGTATGGAACAGAAGAACTTTGTGACCAGAATCAACATCCTCGCAAAGTGAAGTAAATAACCGACTGTTCAAAGCGCTGCTTTTGATGTAGTTTACAATCCTTATAGCCGAGTCCAAAGTCTGGCGTAATTTCTGTGGCAATGTTTTGGAAGCCAGAGCTTGCCTATGAATAAAACAATGTGTACTAACCATTGCGGGATTTTTTTTCCTTGAGCTTCATAGCTAAGCCCGATCGTATACCTATCATTTCAGGTGCGCCATCTGTGCAAAGTCCCATGAGCTTATTCCAATCCAAATCATTTTTTTCAACAAAATTTGATATTGAATTAAATATATCTTTAGATATAGTACCCGCTGTCAAAGATTGAGTACAAAATCAATTCTTCAATGATATATCCGCCGATGTAACGAACATAAAGTATTAACTGTGCACAATTAACGATGTCGGTGGATTCATCGCAACTAATGGCGATAATTTTACTTTGTTAATTATTTGTGACTTAATGTCTGCTGCAATGTCATCGATTCTACGCTTGACTGCATTATTGGAAAGAGAAATAGACTAAATTTTTTGCTCTGCATCTTCTCCTAGAATTATTTGCGTGGCTTTCAGGATACATGGTTTTATCAATTCTTCACCGATAGTATGAGGTTTCTTTTGCTTTGCTATCATGAAAGCTATTTCAAATGGAGCTTTGAGTTGCTGCGATACACCTGTGTGATAACTTCCCGATTCATCCAATCTCATCCGCTTGAGTGATTCTGCTTTAAAAGAAAAAAACTCTTCTGTCTTCAAAACCAGAGTAGGATGTTGTTCCTTGAAATGCCTTTCAAGGCGATTGGGCCTCATGCTATCATTACTTAAAACTTTGAAAAACTATGAAAGGGAATCCAAACTCAATGTAATCTCCGGAAAACTTTCTTTTTTTCGCTGCCATTTTGCACCTATAACAATAAAACAAATAATCAATCAGTCACAATGACCGATCTATGAACGAGTCTCCGCTCTATCACCAATTTAGTAAATTGGATGAAAATGGTGACTGAAGTTTGTAAATACACAAACTTACCTTTTAACAGTGAGACACAATAATTTTGTACACTCAAACTGATTTCTCAACAAAAAATGTACACCGAAACGTCAAATTTGTCGCAAGTGCGGGAATGAATTTCACAGATACTTATGCGCGTCCGGTAGGTACTCAATTGTTTTCTAAACTGATCCATGAATGTTAAGCGGAGCGGGTGCCGTGGCGGGGGTGCGCGCGGGTTTCATGTTGTGACTTGTCGAAACTTATATAAACTGCGATTGAAGACGTCGGGTTTTCGTCGGGGTCAACAATGGTTGACAGAATAAGTGAATAGGTATTATGTTTAATTTCATTCATTTTATGCGTGTGAATTGAACATTACATTGAAATGTTATTTGTTAATGTTGTATGTTTGTTTTTTGTTTTTTTATGCCTGTTTACCACCTAAGTGATAATAAAAAAAATGCAAACGCTTTGCGCCCCTCCTGACATCTCTTTATGCCCCCCTTGGGAGGCGTGCCCCCATGGTTAGGAACTCCTGGTCTAGCTTTTCAGATACTTGCGGTGTACTTAAATCAATTCGCATCTGCTGCGATGTTGTACGCTGTCAATAAAATTGAACGCTAACATATTTATGATCTCAAGTTTATGGAAACTGGTCATTCTTATCTCGAGACAGATTCAATAACTGCAATTAGGTATTGAACGAGCTCAAAAATACTGAAAAATGTTCAAAACTGAAGGATGGGGACCCTATCAGGTCCATGAAGTATCATTTTCAGATTTATATGATAGGCGCTGGCGTCGATTGTTATTCAAATTTCTCAAGTGGATACCTTGAGATATCGCAGAATGATCATCATTCTATCGCTTTATGAGTTTTGAAAAATATTTTTCAACGACACTCGCCGTTCAACTGAGAAGCAACATAATATACTTCGTACTGATAAGGCGCAAATACGCCGAAACCGGTCTACAAGTTATGCAATTGCAAACCAGAATGGTTGGTGTTAAATATGTTGTAGATATGCCAACCCCGTTTGACTTTGAAGTGGAATTAAATATCCATCGGGGCTCATAGCCCGGAAAGTAGTTGTTGCTTCTTAGTTCAACGGTCAGTGTCTTTGGAAAATATATTTTTCAAAACTCATGAAGCCTTAGAATATTTACTATTCTGTGATATCTATTGGTAACGCGCTTTATTAAATACAACAATATTAAAGGAAACTGTAATAAACTTTAAATATCTCGGAGCAACAAGTTGAATGGCTTCATATTAAATGAATAAGATTTAATCAACCTGAAACATTTATCATTCAATATAAATATTCATTGTCTCATGATAAAATCTCATAGCTCAATATTTCACTAACGGAAAAACTATGAAAACCTTAGAGTCACAAAAATGGGGCAAAAAATTACCAATTTCAGAAGCTAGAAAAAGGATTCGCTCCCTTCGCTTCGTGAGCAAATTATTCCTACTGCCTACAAAAGCTATTTCGAAACTCCACCAAGTTCAAAGGAAGCGACTAATCTTGTTTAATACACTCCACTGGACGACACTGAAGAAAACGTTGAAAAGAGAGAATAATAATTCCGATTCTGCTTTTCACTTCATTTTTAATTATTATGTTGTATGAGAAGTTTATACTTACCTATTTAGTATGTCGTCTTCAGAAAATTCATAATATTATATGTTAACGTTACAATTTATAGCGATTTCGATGAAGATAATCGACGGACTGCGTTATTTTCGGATTACGAGCTATTTGGAACAAATTTGGACATACAACACATACACTTCAAGCCATTGATATGTTCTAATGAAAAAAAAAACAATAATAGAGTTTGATGCGCAATTTGAAAGAAAAGTTGAAAAGTGCAAGCGTTTTGTTATAATAGTTTCAGGCAGACACATATCGGATTTATTTCAAGATAAACGTCCTCACCGTATATTGTGGAATTTAGCACCAATTATTTGTGAAAAGGAATAATAATACACGATACCTTCGAAGGCCAGTGAATACACATGGCCAAATTATTTTTCGTGTATGAGTTTTGTATTAAAATGAACTACACTGAAGCACAACACTGTTGATATATTAATTACAAACTATGTAGCTAGGGATAATTACGTTATGACTCCGACCCCTTGGCGTTTCATAGAGAAGATGGAGCTTTTGATGTTATTAACTTAATAGAATTCTGCATACTTTTTGAAGATAATAAGGCATCATTAGTGTCAATTGCAATAAGTTTCCGAATTAATATTTCAGTCTTAAATCAGTGAAGTAGTTAAATTTTTGTATTAGTACATGATAAACAAAAATGTGAAAGCTGTCTATAGCAATTTATTATTAACCAAATAATGGATAGAGAATACACATATATTCGAACAAAACAAACTTCTTCTGATTGTGTCATTTTAAATCTACACCAACAGGCAATAGCGGTTAATAACGAATTTATCCTTGGTCAGTGGTCAATACAAAGTAGCTCGACACTGTTAACTTTATCTGGTTTGTTTTGTTTCAATATATGTGTATTCTCTATCAATTATTTGGTTAATAATAAATTGCTATAGACAGCTTTCACATTTTTGTTTATCATGTACCAATACAAAAAAATAACTACTCCACTGATTTAAGACTGAAATATTAATTCGGAGAAATGTCTTATTGGAATTGACGCTAATGATGCCTTATTATCTTCAAATAGTATGCAGAATTCTGAAATCAAACAATTTTATAACTCACTATGGATCTACATCAAGTAAAAGCCTCATCTATTCAATGCAGAATTCTATTAAGTTAATAACATCAAAAGCTCCATCTTCTCTATGAAACGCCAAGGGGTCGGAGACATAACGTAATTATCCCTAGCTACGTAGTTTGTAATTAATATATCAACAGTGTTGTGCTTGAGTGTGGTTCATTTCAATACAAAACTCATACACGAAAAATAATATGGCCATGTGTATTCACTGGCTGTCATATAATTGATATGAGTCTCCCTTACTATTTAAATTCTCGTATTGTGTATAATATTCGCCCTTACTATTGTTTTTTGGATTGTCACATTGTCACATTCATACATACTGTCAAGTTGATACTTA
>CAJUYI010004161.1:0-19621 GCA_910591695.1 Galerucella pusilla
GTGCTCTTCGAGAAACGTTTAAAATGTACATTTTTCACAGTAATTATGGTTTGTCGGTTTTTGTTAAAATGTGAATAATGTGTGTGAGATTCATGTTGTATAATTGTGAAGTTTTTATTTGTTGGGGGGCATCCAGTAATTACGTGAGCTATTTTTCGATCAGTTTAGACTCCTCCCCCCTTAGGTGAGATTTGCCCGGACCCCCCCTCACCTCACGTGAGATTGAAGCTAAACATATTTTCAACAAACATTACTTATACTATTTTCTTTTCTTTTAAAAACTCGAAACATTTCGTTCATTTTTTTCTCTTTACTCTCGAACTAAATGATTTTAATGGCCATGACATTTTTTTAACAGGCAAAATGAACGCTGAAAATATTTTATTTAATATCTGTAGTATTTAATATTTTTTAAGTTGACGTGAGATTTTTGACTATCCCCCCTCTGGTTTAAATGAGATTTGGTATGATTTTACAGAACCCCTTCCCCCCATTCTAAGCTCACGTCATTAATGGATGCCCCCTTGACACTTGTTTGGGTTTGGTTGTTGCCTGGAGAGATTTTTTTACTATTTTTAGTCTGGTCGTCTGTGGTATAATCTAACTCCCATCTCAATAGTCTATCGTTTTCGAAATTTCAATCCTGTTACAAAAAAATAAATTTTTCTCAAACCTATTCGCTTTCTTACCGTTTGTTTGTTAATTGCTCTAGTAACGGCACATCGATAGACGTCCTGTAAATCGAGTTCAAGGACAGCCAAGGATCCTGTTGAATCTGTATAAGGTCTGCAAGCTGGATTAGGATAATCTCTTAATCCTTGAATATACACCGATGTAGTAGTGGAAGAAATCGGTACCTCTACTCGCATCTGCGTTGGCGTACATTTCACTTTCGGAGAAACTGAAACAATATAAATTATTTTGAATCAAATTTTGACAACAAACTGTGATTGTGATTTGTGTAAAAATATTTTTAGGTCCAAGGTTAGAACTTTCCTTTATCTGTATCTGTAAAGTAGGGAAGGTAACGGTAGGCTCACAGCACTTAGGCCACATGTGACCCATTGTACATCCTCCCGAGGAGTTGTCCTCCTAGGTCATCGTCCATCCTGTCCTTCCCAGAAAGGTGGACAGGTCACTAGGAGACATCTCCTTTACATCGGCAAGTGTAGGACAAGACTCACCGAACACACACTCTCTTATTGACGATAACTCCGGACACTCGCATAAGACAAGCCTGACAGTTTCATCTTCCTGTTCACACATCCTGCATAGAGGTGTGTCCACTAGCCCCATAGTATGGAGGTGTTTCCTTAGTTGACAGTGGCCAGTCAGAAATCCTACTGTTAAACGTAGGTTTCCAGGGTCATTCAGGGTGATCCTGGTAAAACTGTTTCCTTTTATTCCATCCCATTTCTTAAGGGATTGAGCATGGGTGTAACGTTTGGCTAGTTCCGCAATTGTCGAAGTCGTTAGGTCGTAGGTGTAACTGGGTCCTAAAATTTTTAGGTTAGAACTTTCCTCTATAGAAACTATATTTAGCACAATTTATTTATTAGTAACTGACCACTGCATTTCTCTCTCACCCCGTATATAGTTGTTTCGTTATTTTGGATATACATACTTTCATTTTTTTTTTCATTTCAAATTACATAAATTGAGTAATTAATTCATATTTATTGTTATATGATTTTAATTATTTTATAAAACGTATAAGATTGTATCCAACTAGGCCAACTAGAGGAATTCAACCTTGTAAAATGAAGAATTACGGTAACGGTTTTATTTATAATGTATTTACTTTTACTTTCACCCTAATGGTTGATACAACAGTGGTTCTAAGTTAACCATTCATTCACAAACTGTTTTATCACGTGGAGAGCTGCGCCCAAACTTATTATTTCTGCGTTGAAATGCAAACAAATGAGAAACGCAAATTTGTTTAGTACAGTTTGACAAATTCACCTGAAAGTGTGAGATTTCCACTGCATTTGCTTACATTTTTTCTTAATGACCTTACCAAAAAAACTCCTATGAAAAATGTCAACTAAAACAGAACAGCGGTTTAGGAGAAGCTGAGCATGAACCCGATTGCAGCGCCACCTACCGGGACCAGTTGTGAATCTAAATAATTCCCGAATTCGAACACATACACAAAATTTCATCAAAACCCGTCCTGTGGTTTAGGAGGAGCTCAGTGACTTACAAAATAAGACCTAGTGATAAATTAATCTTGATACTTTTTTACTCGCCCTGTAACCATCAATATTTTTGTTAAAAAATCAGTCAGATATTAATGCATGATTTTCTCACGCGGAAGATTATTTTTGAAAAGCCGGTAGGTACTTTTCAAAATCAACGCCCTGTATAGCAAAAGCTAGTCCTAGTATAGCAAAAGCTAGTCCTAGGATTGAAATCAGCCCAGGACCCCAAATATTTTCTCATATTTAACAAAAACTACTTATTTTTTCATTTTGATTATTCTTATTTAAAATATCTTGGCCAATAATTCATTTCGTATGTTAAATCATAATTACAATTTTCTTAGATTTTTATCAAAAATCCATTACTTCAAATAAATCGTAAAATAACATCAAATAAACTCAATAAATAAAGAAGAATTATAATTGTATTATTATATTTTTCCAAATAGACGAATTTTATAAAAGTAGCTTTTTATTTGACAAAAAAAACTTTAACAAAAAAATCTTATCAACCGTGACGGAACATGTTAAAGAAGAAACAATTGAAAGGTTATGACAGTTGGATAATTGAAGGCTTAGTATCGGCAAAGTCTATATATCGGTGTTTCGGTCGATAGTTTATTCTGAATTAAAAATTTGGAAAAACTAAATATTAAAATGGTTATAGACAGTATAGTGCGGTTTTACTGTATAATAGTGACAATTATGTGAAAACTAAAACATTATTTTAATTGCTGTAGTTGGATGACGATGGAGAAAAAACTACCTTAGATTTCCAACAGGTAAGATGCATGTTTTTCATTTATTGTATTACAATTTAAAACTCTTTGATGTCTTCATTTACGTAACTTGAAAATTTCATACTTTGGGTTAATATTGCGTTTTTCCCTTAGAACATAAAGTAGTAAGGAAGGAGCGTGTGCTACATCTCCCATAATAAATAAAAGAGACAAAATCGGCCATTTTGGATAACCATTTTATGACTCATTGTTTGTTTGGTCGCTGTTTCAACTTTTTGTTTTCATGTTATATGAAAATTACTTTTCATCGGTGAGCACATATTATTATAATAATTATAATCTACAGATGTGAATATTGGTCTTTATGTTAAAAATTTCAAAAAATACACATAGCTGCTCCTAACCTAAATTTTCACTTGACATGATATGACATGACATGGGCGTATCAATTTGATTTTTTAGTTTATAAACAAATATATCAAATTTATTTTCAGCATATCATTATTATTTGAAAAGCTTCTAGCTTTTATATCATTTTATAATACACTTGTTACTTACAATATTTTCTATTCTACTAAATTTTAAGTTATTGAAAAAATTAATTCCATTTTATAGAAATAGTTTTATTCCAATTACAATTGGGTACGTCGCCACTGATATATTCTATTCTGCGGCGGCCATTTTGGATAACCATCCCGGTTAACTGTCCTTGGCGTAACGATCCTTCCTTACTACTTTATGTTCTAAGGTTTTTCCCTTTCATTGACCATATTTGGTAATATTAGTTGATGTTTGAATATGAAAGTGAATCATTCTTATTACACGAAATATCACAGAACTCGCTCATTAAGTGACCATACTTGAAGGTAAGTACATTAATACAGTATGGAACTGGATAATATCTGTGGCTAAGCTAAAATATTTTTGAAGTATCGTTTTGATACCGGATGTCCCATAAATGTATAGGTAAATCTTTTTAACTAAAAATACCTCGGACTTATGAATAAATTGAGAAGTAGGTAACTTCTGAACACATAATTTTTTTACTATACAGTGTGGAATAGCAAATTTGTCAAAATAAAATAACTTCATTTTTAATGTTAATTTTTGTAATATTTCCGAAACAGTTGAAGATAATTGTACATTGTACATGAATTCTCTCTAGAATACACAAAAGAATCCAAAAAATAAATAATACACAGGGGGATGCATTAAAAATAAGCACATATTGCACAAAGAAAAATTCTATTTAAAGAATCTTGGCATTTTGTTAATTCAAACTTTGAAAATACGTTTGTATAGTACTACCATCCACACTGTTAAAACAAATAATCAAATATAAAATTTCACTAAAAATATTTTCATTATTATCGGCTGATAAGGTCTCCACCATCTACACTTTTAAGAAAATGACAAAATGAAAGAGTGCGCGTAATGGGATAACAACTCGTGTAACGTACAATACTTTTTCTACGCCCATCTGTTTTCTTCTATGAAATAACCAGACTTATTGTTATGAGATGCTATTGTTAAAAGTCACTTACAAGGAATGTCGACAGTGACATTTTTGACGTTTACGGAAAGGGGCGTAGAAAAAAAGTTTCATCAAATTTTTATTAAAAATTCATATAATCGAAAACCATACGTCATGGAGATATGAATAATACTGTAAGAAATGAGCAGATATCTATACAATAAATACTGCCATAAGGTTCGCGTAGTAATAAGAACTATCTAAAGTGAAAATAAATTGAAAGCATTTAATAGAGGCAGTCAAACGTGAAGTCTTGTTGTTTTGGATAACATCATAGCATTGTTGTGTATATATTAGGTATTCATGTCTGTGCGTGATTCTACGTATATAAATTAATTATAAGTAAGCATTTTTTTTACTGTAGATATTTTTAAAAAAATCATCATTAAAATGTAATCAAAGCGAGTAATGAACTTGGAAATGTTACTTAATTGGCAGTTCTGCTATTTAATTCCACGGGGAATGTATATTATTCTCGATTTTAATGAGTGATGTATTTCTACTTTCATTATTAATAAAACTCGCTTTACTTTCGTTAATTTCATCTATATTAATATCTGTAGTATCAGCAAAACTGGTTTATTTTGTAGAGTAAAGTGCTTTCATTAATTAAACATATATTTTCGTTGTGATTTTCTAGAAAATGTTGAGGAAGGAAAAATGGTCCTAATAACAATAAAGAAGTGGGCTACAACTGTAGTATGTGAGTTGCCATTAGAATATCTTCTGTATGTTCCTTGTGGCATTACTTATTCTTTTTGGAACGAAGTTCCTTATCGCGCGTTGTGAAAGGGGGCTAGACGGATAAAATTCTTACCAAAAGTTGTCACGACACTTTTTGATATAGGAAGCTATTGTAAGCTGTGCGGCGTCGCATGTTTCTCTGTCTGTATCTTTCTCTCTTATAGAAAGCAGGCCAGATATATATTTTCATTTCTATTTCGCATTGAACAGTGTGGTGTCGCGACGATTATTTTTGTTGAGTGTATACAGGTTTTTTGTAAATAATAAATAATAAAAAAAAAAATAACAATGAATCCTGACAGTGTTTCTGCACAAGTTCCGGATATTGCTGATGGAGTTAGGTAAGTAGAGATTATATACAGATAAAAATAATAAATGCTTTTGTATTTTTAGCAAGTACGCACTATAACCTCTCTTTATTATTGTGCTAACCAAGTCATACGCATTATAATCTCCACATTTTGTGTGTTTAGCAAGTGTACGCATCATAATTTTAATAAATTCAAAAACAAATCATATTTTAATATTACAATTTCAGAACGTATGTATTTAGCAAGACGTGCGTGTTCTAACCTATACGCTGTTGTGTTTACGAAGTCGAGAGAGTATATATACACTATACACTCTGTTGTGTTTACAAAGTCCCGCGCATCTATGACGTGTATGAAAGAATAGACAGACAGAGTACATATATATATGTATATATATACAGGGTGGGGCAATCTTCTGACATCGGAGGATTACATCGTTGTGGTGATAGATAGAACTTTATAGTTTTGTGTGAGCTAATACAGTTACTGAGAGCACATTTTGAAAATACTTTCGATTCTACAGGGTGTTCCAAAACCTCGTAGCAGCACAAACTTACATTTTTTTTAATGGAACGTACTATATTTTGTTCAAGAATCGAAAAGATCTCACCGAGAGCGTTACAAAAATATAGCACTCTAATATATTATAAGGGTGTTTTACAAAGATATGGCCAACTATTAGCAAAAAAGACCTCCTCTATAACACTCTGCAGAACAGTAAATTAAAATAAATCAACAGGTCTTTGTGTTCAAATGTCATACACACATCATTGGCTGTGCTTAGTATTAATTACTTTTTCCATATGTGGCTTCTTTAATACAGGGTGAAACAAAACGCAAATCAAGCAATATCTCAAAATTTTTAAATGAATCACCCTATAAGTCTTTTTACAATTTGTTAGTACAATTAATAAACTTTCAAACGATGTAGTAAACTTAGGGCATTAGTTAATGGAAAATCGTAGATATTTTATGATAATGGTCAAAAACAAGTATTTTACATAAACAAATTAAATGGTATGAAATTTTTACATGCAACATCTTGTGAATTTTAACATTTCTAAGGCATAAATTCTAATCGTAATTTTGGATGCATCTAAAATATCTTTGACTTCTACTCTTACCATTAGAGGAAGGAAAGAAGGAATTATGTTGGAAGAAATATTTTTGTTTACTGTAAGTAGACTAATGTCATTATAGTAGGTACTGATGAATATAAAAGCAGTTTGTAGTCTTTACGAAATAATTACTCAAGTCACCACAAACAGTATATCTTAGTTATGTAAAATGCAAGCTTGTAATTCATTTTCCAACTTTTTTTATTTTTGAAAAACTAACAATTATGAAAACCAACATTATAAGAACACTCACATTTACATAAATGAACATTGACATTCTATAAAAAGTATAGTAGTTTATGCTAAGTGTTCAAAATGGCGATCATTTACTTCCATACAATTCTTTTCAAAAACGAGGATCTTACTCTTTCCAACATAGCTGGAGTTATTGTGGAAAATGCGTTACGTTTGATACACAAGTTGCTTGATGTATCCCCATAAAAAGAAATCCATCGGTGTGAGATCTGGAGATCGAGGAGGCCACGAAATTGGTCCACCACGTCCTATCCACCTGTCGGTAAAATTTCTGGTACACAGATGCTCCATCTTGTTGGAACCACAAGTTAACTATTGTGTTTGAATCAACTTCCTAAACACAAACGAAGAATACAGCAATATTTCTTTGACATTTATTAGTAGATACTATTTTGATAGTAGCCCATTTGATATAATCAAAAATATGGCTTGATTATGTTTCGCCCATTCTCAAACAAGCCTATAATAACAATTCTTGAACGTGAAACATGAATAAATATGAAATTTTTGGTAATTCCAGGTAGGTACCTACGGTATTAGCAAACATTTTATCTCATTGATTAGATATTGTAGATGCATCCAAAATTACGATTAAAATATATGCCTTAGAAATGTTAAAATTTACAAGAGGTTGCATTTAAAAATTTAATACCATTTAATTTGTGTATGTAAAATACTTGTTTTTGACCATTATCATAAAATATCTACGATTTTCCATTAACTAATGCCCTAAGTTTACTACATCGTTTGAAAGTTTATTAATTGTACTAACAAATTGTAAAAAGACTTATAGGGTGATTCATTTAAAAAATTTGAGATATTGTTTGATTTGCGTTTTGTTTCACCCTGTATTAAAGAAGCCACCGATGAAAAAAGTAATTAATACTGAGCACAGCCAATGATGTGTGTATGACATTTGAACACAAAGACCTGTTGATTTATTTTAATTCACTGTTCTGCAGAGTGTTAAAGAGGAGGTCTTTTTTGCTAATAATTGGCCATATCTTTGTAAAACACCCTTATAATATATTAGAGTGCTATATTTTTGTAAAGCTCTCGGTGAGATCTTTTCGATTCTTAAACAAAATATAGTACGTTCCATTTAAAAAAATGTAAGTTTGTGCTGCTACGTGGTTTTGGAACACCCTGTAGAATCGAAAGTATTTTCAAAATGTGCCCTCAGTAACTGTATTAGCTCACACAAAACTATAAAGTTCTATCTATCACCACAACGATGTAATCCTCCGATGTCAGAAGTTTGCCCCACCCTGTATATATAAATGTTTCGGTTTGTATATGTATATGAACAATTCCTTCACTAATTAATCGAAAGGAACTTCGTTCCATCCGGGTGTCCCTTGACACCTCTCAACTTTTTTTTCTCTTAATTTTTTGGGAATCAAACCAAAATAATGTTTTTATATTTTTTATTTCGACGTTTCGGTAGTGTTCCAGCTACCGTTGTCAAGATTAATTAGTTATTGAATAATTTTTTGTCCCTATCTGACACAACGAAAAAAAAATTTGACCTGATTAGCAATTTTCTTAATTCTTTCTGATACACCCTTAACATACGGTATTGTCAAGTTTTTAAAAATTATGTTAGCTGAATTATCAATATTGTTGGCATTATTATAGGGTATTAACAATGAGCCCTTCTCTATATTCCATTAGAACATGAGTGTTATAACGCAAATTGATATTTTATAAACCCTCTTCGTATTGGGGTAATTGATATGTTGCATTCAAAAGATGAACGGTAATGTGCGCCGTACTTTATGCTTTTGCTGGTATCTATTTCATCATAATGTTATGTTATTTTCTGAAGATAGTTGGGAATTATTTATTCACATTTGTATTGTACAAATAAAATCTAGACCAAAAAATGTAATTTATAAACATACTCATCGCATCAAAGTCACGAATTTATAAAGCCTAGAAAAGAAGGTACCTAATTTTAACAGTACAGGGTGTTTTTGAATGCAGGCAAAAAAAATTCAAGCTCGTATAAAATTATCAGGATTACAGGCAATCACTTTAAATGTTTCTCATGAATTTAGGAACACCCAAAAACTTGGACAGTTTTTAAAATTGTTGTTTTGGTTGGACATAAAAGAGAAAACTAATATTGAGTGAAGTTGTTACAGAATGAGAGATAAAAGATACATGATAGATTGTTAATAAATATGTAAAATACCCAAATGCAAGTTTTTTCTAATCTTCTTAGTTTGTGAGATACAGGCTGTTGAAAGGTGCGGAAGGAATACACACACATCCCACACAAGGGGGGGAGGGGTCTTGCTGAGTGTTACGATGTGACAAGGGGGGACGGGTGGTCCAAAAACAACGTGACGTTCGCGACCAAAAAAATTTTACTAGAGTATTTCTCACAATTTTTTATTTATTTCTGTCATGATAAAAGTCACTCATTTCGTATTAGTAAATAAACAGGGGGGTATTTGGATCTTGTGACGTAATATTGATAGGGGGTCACAGAAAGTGTGACACAGCGTGACAACCGGGGGGGTGGGGGTCTAAAAATCCCAATTTCAGCGTGACGTGTTTGATGAACGGCCCCTAAAGGATGGCATTATATTGAAATTTTAGCAATTTTCACCGAAACCGGCTTTCCATAAGATTAGTGCGGGTGCGAAAATTGAAAAAAATTTTCCAATAAAAAAAACTTTTAGTTATACCGAAGAATATGTACTGGTTAATTAACTCGGAGGAGAACGACTTTACCTCGCATGTGTATGAATCCTTCATTAACATTAACGCCTGTTTGGTATGTACAACTAAAGTATATACGTTCATTGTTACAAACCAATTTATTAAGATTATCGTGGTACTCATCAGATAGACACTTCCTTTGAAGTAGTACCTTAACATGTTGAATAAGGATCGTTGACCTCATAAACTCGACTAAAAATGAAGCTTTTTAGCAATTTTTATTACACTGTCTTGGCAATCCACCCGTAGAATTATTCTGTATCAACTCGAAGAAGTTTTTGTAGCGTCACAAGTGTTGGAATAAGCATATAAGGACGATTGTTCAATCGGTAGCAGTCCGTGAAAATAATTTTACGTTTTCGTCAAAGAGAAAAATGTTTATCCTGTGTCTTTAACTGTATTCTTTTTATATACGATTAGATCGGCAGATATGTCGTGATTCGTTTGTACTAAAGCATTGAATATGTACGAGAATAATGAAACGTGAACTTTTCTTTCAACCTTTCAGCTTTTATATTTATCATTGAATTTCTTCAGAATTTTGGTTTTTGGTGGAATAGTCCATATCGTTACCCTAATTCGCAAAAGTGGTAAGTCCATTTTTGTCAGAATTGGGTTTTTGGCACCATCTCGTTTAATACCATCCTGAAAAAATTTTTGTTTTCTAAAAACAGTTTTAAAATAACAGATTCTAACCCTAAATTACGTAGTTTACCAAAATAGAATCATCAACCACTAATAATTCAACCCAATAAGACGTTTTTATCCTCCCCTGTAAAATCAGTCAAACTGCACTTCCGACATTTGCGAATTAGAGTAACGATATGTATTTCCTAAAAATATTGCTTTTGAAAAATTAAGAAATTATTCCACTTTTGTGATTTGTGGTGGAATAAACTAATGGTCCAAAAATGAGCAAGGTATCGGCAGGTTTTCTCTCATCGTCTGTCGTCAAAGCATGTTTGGAACTGTGCAATAATCCTTTGATTAAAGTATGTATCAAGAACGGTAAGGGTTGTTTACCGGTCGACAGCAATGTTTGGAGGCTGAGCGTAGCGAAGCCTCCAATTTTGCTGGAGATTTACTGCTGGAATTTACTTACCGACGCCTGAACTGTAAGTAAATCACTTACCGACGTGTTAGACTTAGAAACCAGTAAACACAACCTACCATCCTGACAACCGATGCTGTAAATAAACAAGAAAGATCGATCGCGCAAAAAATCTTTTTCATCAGTTTAAAAACAAAAGATGCTATTATCTCTATAAGAATCTGGATTGCTGCACAGTTCTTGGAGTACTTAACAGTTTCTTGGAATACCTATAGCAGTTCTCTGGCATACAAGTTCTTGGAGTACCTAAAATAGTTCCTGGGATAAAATTTCCCAAAGCACAGTTCCAGAGAATTTTTTTTAAGATGCATTAAATGCAAAATTTCTAAGATGCATTACCTGGGATAAAGATACCTGAGATAGTTTACCGGATACAGTTTTTTTTTGGAGACATAAAGCTCTTGCAAACCACCTTACTTTATCTTTTCTTAGTCCTGTGCCTCTTCACAAAATGTGCTACACATTACTTCCTGTAACTGACGCAGGTCGTTCTATGATTAGAACTACGTTTTAAATTAATTTCAAATTATTCCGTAATAATCGAAACGTAAAATTATTTCATTCAGAATTGGAGTACTGTTTTGCTGTTATCTCTGTAATAATATTGCGTCTTAATAATGGTACGTTATTGGTCGACGCTGCAATATTGCGTGGTTAAATTATCAATATAAAAACCCATAAAATCAGTACCGTACGGTACTTTGTCTACAAACACATAGGTAAATCGAGCTTGTACGCCATCTTTTGTAATAATTTATTCTCTATGTGAAATTAACATGTTCGAATGCATACAAATTAAATGTTATATAGGTAGTCGTATGGTGTGTTTCCTGTATATATGAACACTCAGAAAAAAGACTCAAGATTATTCTTTGTCGACATTAATTACAGATTTATTCAATTTTTCAAAAGTAGTGTCCAATCGTATCAATTTTTTTCTTAGCCTACTATAGAACCAAACAAAATTTCAATGTCAAAATATTTTATTACTAAACATATTCTCCTCTTAATTGGATACATTTATTACGGTGAACCTGCAACGTCTCTAAACCTTTAAAAAAAATGTTTCTTCTTGCTCTGCAAACCAGACCTCCACAGCTTTTATTACCTCCTTGTTGGAAGAAAATTTACGACCTTTTAAACTTTTTTTCAGTTGAGGAAATATATGATAGTCGGACGGAGCCAAATCTGGTGAATAAGGGGGGTGTTCTAGTAATTCAAACCCTAAATCACGAATTTTTTGCATGGCAACATGAGATTTGTGTGCAGGGGCGGTGTCCTGCAAAAACAAAACACCTTTGGATAGCTTTCCGCGTCTTTTCTCTTTAATTTTTTCCCGTAGAGTGGTCAGTAATGTCGAATAGTAATCTCCGGTTATTGTTCTACCCTTATCCAAAAAATCAATCAAGATTACTCCATGGCAATCCCAAAAAACTGAAGCAAGAACTTTTCCAGCAGATTTTTGGACACGAAACTTCTTAGGTCTTGGAGAAGGACGAAGGACATTGATCACCAAGGGTATTAGGCATATCTGCTTACCTCTTAACCCTTTTGAATACTAGATATCAAAACATCCTCGTAGAATCCTGTCTACCTTTCGGTGTAAAGATTCTTTGGTTGGGTTTAAGTCCGTTAGTTTGCAAATTTCTCCTCATTTATCCATTCGTTTGGCTTGTGCTCAACAACCAAGGCACTTGAACTAATTATTTTTTCTATTTTCTACTACCAGAGCCTACCAGAGTATGCGGGTACAGTGTCCAGGTCGGTAACTGTCTTCAAATGTCTTTTGCTTGTTAAGAGTTCCTTTTCTATCTTGCTCAGCAAATTATTTGTATGATGGTTTGTTTGAAAACTATCGATGAACCAGAACAAATCTCCAGGATTACCTGGATACATCACCTGTTTCCTGGATGGGATCTTCTCTGAGACTAGATTTTGACTGAGGAAGTAGAGCTTCTCAAGAATACAAAGTTAACAAGAAAGATTAAGACAAAATATGATTTATGGAACTTTCTGGAACAATGTTCGGGGTCCATGTACCTCCCGATTTCAGCCTGAGAATCACCTCCGCTCTTACAAAAATTTCCTGTTAATAAGGGCTTACATTGGTGCCTTTGCTATACTAATACTAAATATTATTTTCACAGCAAATATTTCAGCTGCTATTGTTATCAGATTAACGACTCCCTACTGTGGGTTTTTCTCTTGAATCAATTATATTGATGTTCAAACAAAATATCTTGGAATGTAGTATAATTATTATTTTTTTCCATATTATCCTTTTATTTGAGTATATCTTTTTGTATAAATATCTTTCGTCAACTTTATTTCTTACCGAAGACTTGAGTTAATACTAACGTAATGCGTAAAATACATATATATCGGCCTACCAGCGCCATTGTCCATTGTTACATACTTTTGCCGGTATTCTTTCTTGCTTAATATATATCTTACGGCAGTAAGCGGATCGCTACTGACAACTACTGCCTTTGAAATAAAAATAAATCTACTAAAGACATTTTCTAAAGAATTTCAGTTATATGTGCTCAATCGTTTTAGAAGAAATAGGATAATTTTTAAAATATCAACAAAATAGAGTTTTTGACGTGCTCGTCTTGAAATTGCTATTTCGTCATAGGTCATAATAAACATGAGTATAGTACATTCAATAGCCTTCTTGGAGTGCGTCATAGTTTGTGACGTTTATCCGGGTTTTGGGTATGTCAAAGTCAAAGATTAGGGTTAACGTTTGTAATATAGTTGAAATAATACCCTTCTTGGTGTGCGTCATCGATTGTGACGTATATCCGGGTTTTCGGCATGTCGTTTATTTTATTTGCTATTTTGACATATAGCCAACCTTAAATTTGATAAATAAAATCATCAGGATTGTATTCAGCCAAATTCGAAAAGGCTATGAAATCAATAATTACCAGCATCTTTTTCTAACTGAAAATATTTCAGAACTTTCAAAATGCTGATGTTTTTTCGTGTATCTAGGCATATTTTTTAGATAAATATAACAATAAGATTAATATTCACTTCAAATAAATAATAATTGACCGTAAGCAACAAAGTAAACACCTGACAAGAACTGTCAGTGTGACAGTAGAAAAAGATATAAGACACATTGCCGCTACGAAAGTAAAGCCTTCATAGTATTTTGAGCTCCCGATTGATAGGTTGCGCTGGCGCGTAATCTAAACATCAACCAATCAAATTTTTGTAAGTCAGAGATTAGGGTTAACGTTTGTAAAACATTCAAACGGTTCATTATTGTGATATTTTGATTATGATTAATCACAGACCTGCCTTTTTTTCCATTTCTTCCTACGTAATGTGATAGAAAGAGATTAACAATCGATAACGCACACCAAGAAGGGTATTATTTCAACTATACATTTAAACGGTTAGGATGGAGCCTTCGCTTGGAGTAGTAGAACTAGCCTATTGACTACGAGAGAAAACCTCTCCAAAATTCAAAGACTAGCCTGTATATGCATTTTCAAAGAAATTCGTTACGGAATCAAGCAACAAGAAGGAATGGGATCCAAATACCATTACCAGACTTGGAAAGAATGCCATTCAATGGTACACAGACGGCTCAAAAACAATAGAAGGAACTGGGATATGATTGTTCGGGCCAGGAACCAAACACTCTGAAAGCTTGTGAAAATCCCCAAGTAACTTTCAAGCGGAAATCCACGCCATAAGTAAGTGTGCCCAGTTCAATATTGATAAAGGATACAGAAGACAAAGGATTGATTATCATAATGTGGGATAGTCAAGCAGCCATTAAGGCACTGATCTCTTGTGTAATCAGTTCCAAAATGGTGTGGGAATGCCTAGACAAACTCAATGAACTAGGCTAGAACAACATAGTCACCTTACTATGGATTCCATGGGCACACTGGAATAGAAGGAAATGAAATAGCAGATGAACTAGCAAAGAGGGGGACTGAAATACCTTTCTGGGGCCTGAACTCTTCTGCGGAATCAGCCCCAATGTAATATTGGAAGAAATAGAGAGGACAAGAGAAGATCTGACCATTGGAAAGATCTAGTAGGGCTTATACAATCAAATACTCTTCTGGGTGGCTACAACCTGTTGAGATCAAATGAATGCATAAGTCAAAGTAAAACTGCGCTAAGAATTTTAACAGGGATTCTAACGGGACATTGTCGCCTGAATGGGCTCAAAATAGTGGAGGAAGAAGAATGCAGATTTTGTGGCATGGAAGAAGAAACCTCCATCCACATACTTTCCAATTGCACAGCACTTCCAACGTAATGTGTTAGAAGGACATTAACAATCGATGACGCACACCAAGAAGGGTATTATATGAACTCTATCATTTCTGAATCATTTGATTGAGGAAGAATTACTTAAAATAGTCAAAATATTTGATATAATAATCGACAAGGTGAGAGTTTTTTTCTCATATGCATTCCTTTAAAAAAAGTGTAACACTCACCCCTTTGGAATTAAAGAAACCATAAGTATTTAAAGACAGTTGAAAGTATAAATCTAAACATTTTTCAATGGCATATCATGTTGTATCATCTTGTAAAACAAATTCGCACTCTCTCGATTTTCAGCATCCTTGAACCGCCACTTCAAATCTCTATAGCTTTATATGACACTCTTCAAGATTAAATAAATAACGGTGTCTATCTGTGTGTGTGTGTTTAACTCGTGAAATTAATGATTAGTATTTTTCAAGCTGTTAATTTATGGGAAAATATTTCTTAAATTATTTATTTACGATAAATTGCCATTCACATAATCTGGCGACTACAATCTGTAGCTTACCTTTCACAGGTAGACTAACTGATGAGTTTATGGTTACTTATATCCATGTAAGGAATGTGTCGTTAGATTCTAAATAATTTAAAAATTTTCAAAAACACTTTTTTTCCAGACGGAAACTTTTTGATTCATAATTTTTAATGTATCTTTAAAAATTAAGACATTTTTATATGAAATCTTTATTACGGCCGATTTCATAATGAATAACTAAAGTCCATTTTACCGAAAGGAGACTTTACACTAAAGTCCTCTTTAAAGTAGTTGTTGCCATCATTTGGTGCCATAATGAATATTAAAGTGTCCTTTCCTTAAGTATATTTTAAATAATTTTTAAAGTGTTGATTAACCTGGAATTCATGGATCCGTTCCTGTTTAAATAAATGAGGTTAAGTTTTGTTAAAAGTTGTGGCGTTTGTATTATTTGCGAAAGCGATTTATTTGGAAAAATAGAATGGAAATTTTAAAAAATGATAAGAAAGTTCGGTCTTCAAACTTTTCTTGAGAAGAAGAAATGAAATTGATTCAAGAAACTGAAATTTTTTTTATTTTAGAATACAAAACTACTAATGAAGTTAGTAATGCAGTAAATGAATGTATTACAACTAAAACAAATTTTTTGTATGTATTTTATTTATTGTAGAATAAAAGCTTATATCATAGATTCAAAAGTTTTGCATCACCTTCTTCGGATGCGAAGGAATTTTTTTGCGCTAACAATTTTTTGTTGGCTTGTTTATCAATGTTTACCATTTCAATATATTCCATATTTTTTGCAATATACAGATGTTTACACTTTTTTTTGTAAGATAACATTTTTAGTGCGATCATTTTAACATTCAAGGCATTTGATTTTTACGATTTTAAGTGCAAACATGAATCGTCAAGTCATAAGTGAGATTGACCGTGCAAGAATAGTGGCTTCAGTTGAAGAAGGTCATTCTCAAAGGTTCGTGGCAAACAGAGTTGGCGTTTGGCAAAGTGATGTGTCTCGTGTATGGAACCGGTATCTCCAGACCAATTCTCTTCGTGATAGACCTAGAAGAGGTAGAAGGCGTGTTACTAATCAGCGGCAGAACCGCTATATCTACTTAACTATCCGAAGAAACCCGACCATGGCAATACCAGCACTCCAAAGAGATATGAGACATGCGTTGGGAATTCAAGTATCGATCTCGACATTACGAAGACGAATACTTGCGACAGGTTTGAGGTGTCGCCGACCAATAAGAGTGCCCAGACTACAACCTGAGCACAGAGTTCGCCGACTACAGTGGGCTCAAGAACACGCGGCCTTGCCTGAAGAATTTTGGAATTCGGTGTTTTTTTCCGACGAGACAAGGATTTGTTTGGTACCAAGATAGCATCCAATACGTGTGTGGCGGGATCCAACCAGAGTTGCTCAGCTTGCCCATGCTCGCCCGGGCCGCCATTCAGAGGAGGAAGTGCTATGTTTTGGGCTGGTATCATGTTAAATGATCGCACAGAATTAATTCATGTGGAGGGAACGATGACTGGTGAAAGGTATCTCAGAGAGATTCTACAATCTACATCCTCACATGAGAATATGGCGCGCAGCTGTTGGCAATTCCTTCGTTTTTATGGACGATAACGCCCGATCTCATCGGACCAGAGCTGTAAATGAGTATCTTAAGACTGAAGGGATCAATCGTTTGAACTGGCCGTTGGTAAAAGTCGAGCTTATCAAATTTTTTCGAAACAGTCTGTTCTTTACCTATACACTTTTGGTGTTTTAATATAAATAAATTCATCAGATGAACTTGAACAAATATAAAAATTTTGAAGTTATATTGTAGTTAAATGACGAGAAATCGAGAAATCGACACTTTAACCTTAAAGGATACTTTGAGTTTAAAGCATACTTTAAATTGGTTATAAAATCAATAATATTTATTAAAGTATCCTTTAAACTTGAAGTATCCTTTATGTTTCTTCATGAAATCTGCCGTTATTATTTCACTGAGGTACGGCCATTATCTTCCACGTCTTCCAAAGTGTCTTAAAGGACACACGGCAGCGCCTACAATATTCAACTATCAACTACCAATTTTTTTTCAATAATATATTGTATAAAAGTATCGAGACAATCGGTATACTTGCTACTGCTCTTGAGCCTATTGAAATATCGTAAATTCAACATACACCATAAAATCCTTTGAATCAATAAAATTTCTTCGATATAACTTGAACTTATAACGGGAATATTTCTCCAATTCTTTCGAGACCGCAGAAGATGGGCAGTTTCTTATCTGGGTGCGACTGGTCTTGCTTAACAGGTTTAATTATTGGTATAACATTTTAAAAAGTGACCCAGTAATTGTAAAACAGTTCAGTTTTTTTCACAATAACTCGCTTCTCAGTTGAGGTCCGAAAATTTCGATGCTATACTTTTTTGTTTCTGTTTTTTAAAGACCTTTGCAGTTTTAACCTATTTTCCATGTTAATTGATATATTGATCGAAAAACCACAAATTTATTTAGTTAAATTTCTTCTTTGCTATAGTCAAATGCAGTCTTTTCATGCGGGTCGTACGATTCAAAAAAGACATACTCACCGTTTTTGTTTTCCTTTATCATAACTTCCAAATAAAATCCGTAAGATGAATAAGACAGACTTATGCAATTTCGACGGGAGACAAAAAGTATATGTATCACAAAACAGTCTAATCTATAGAAGTGAAAGTTTATAGGATGACCTTGAATACAAAAATGAGGTTCCAAACCCATCCACCTGAAGCGCTACTTGCAATAGAGTTGACGAAACAGGCCTGGCAGCTAATGCCTTTAGCACGAAAAGAAGAAAAGATTTTAAAATTCATCAAAGCTGTCATATAGTTGTTGTCACCATTGTCATTGTTTTTTATAGATTGTTCCCTTTTGCCATTTGCTGTTGTCAGTAAGTCTTATCAAGTGTGATAATTCATAATATTTATAATGGTTGGTGTGAAGTGTTGCGTTCCTGGGTTTACAGACATTACATCAAAACGACATAGGTTTCCCAAACATGACCCTTTGTTGTTGAATGAATGGGTTGCCTTTATTCGCAATCAAAAACTAAAGGAATTGAGCGCTGAACAGATTTATAGATCCTACAAAGTTTGTAACAGATATTTTGAACCACAATATATTGTTATTGGGACCAAAAGGGGCCTCACTCGCAAAGCTGTTCCTACAATCTTTTCAGGATTGATCAAAACGTGATGGGAAATACGTAATATTATCACTCTTAGGCATTACTTAGCGCGTGGTAAAATGTAAATTGCATTTGGGAATTCCTAAATTCGTTTTAGGTATTACCTGACTAGGAAATGGTTAATGAAATTGGGCATTAGTCATTCAAAAAACAAACTTCCATAAAAAAAGCACTATGAAATAGTTCTGAAACCATCCACTACGATCGCTGAAATTCTTCTTCCCTTAGTCTGTTTTTCGGCCTCAGCTGCCTTGCCTATTTCGAAAACTCAATTGCAACTAGCGCTTCAGGTGGATGGGTTTGACACCTCATTTTTTCATTCTAGGTAATCCTATTGGACTTTCACTTCTATAGGTTAGACTGTTTTGTGTATATGTATTTAGTTTTCAGCGATTCTAAAAAGTCTTTCACCAGCGAAGTTTTTATTTAAATGTCAGTTATGTCACTTTGACAATTCAAAGTGACAATATGAATAATAAGAAGCAATGGTCGCGTTCATCAACGTAGCGCTACCGAAGCGATCATCAATTTCCTGCTGAATGTGTGTTTTGTTAACTGATCAGATTGAGTGATGTGGTATCAGTCGCCATTTTTTCAATCAGAATTAAAATACGGTACACGCTTCCGATTGATGATGCATTAACTGTTAGAAACATATTATAATATCTTTGTTGAGTGATATTTTGGTTTGTATTTTAGTGAAAATGAGTGAACAGCTGGAGGTGACTTATTATTTCATTGATAAATTGTATAGTTTGTCAGGAAATTCAACTCTTGACAGTTTGCTCCAAAGTGGGAAGTTCAATTTATCTAGGATTGCAATTCTAAATAAACTTTCCCAATACAATCTCCAT
>CAJUYI010004162.1:0-19620 GCA_910591695.1 Galerucella pusilla
TCGCTAACACAGTAGCTTTATCAAACGTTTGATAAAGCTACTGTGTTAGCGAAACGCGTCACTTTATGTTTAAATTACAATGTAGATTTTACAAAATAAAATTGTTTGATTTCATAACTTACTATGGATCTACATCAAGTAAAAGCCTCATCTATTCAATTCAATGAATTTCTATATAAACAGATCGAATTTTGTACATAGTATGCAACCCTACATACATTATAATATCTTAGACGTGCCTAGGTATTGAAGTTCGTAAAATAAACACCAATCACTTCATTTGTTGATAATTTTCTAAATATAATTTTGAATGTCCCCTGTAGCATCGATTGGATCTTATTCTACATTCCACATTGTGTCGAGGGCTTACCGCTTTATGAGTATAAAAATGAATCTGTCCCTTTATAATGAAATTAAAATATTACTACCGAGTATTATTCAAACAATCGATCTGTGTATTTTAATTAACCTCAAAGAGAAACTTTCCCTCTATTCAATTTCTTCCCTTTGTTCTTCAAAGAAAGAACGGTACGCACTTATTTTCCCTCTTGATCATTGACGGTGTTGATCGCTTTAAAAAGGGATCATACTTAGTATATTTGTGTTTAAAAAGAAATTCAATTAGTACGCCTATGACTCGACAATTTTACGATTGGAGTCTTCTTTTGTGCCAAGCTGTAAGGCATCGTCGAGTCGAAAAAATATTTTCCGTCCCTCTATTTCCAATCTAAATGAACTAATTTTCCTGATAACGCTTGGCGATTTGTGAGATTTTTCCTTTTTTTCTTCTTTGTTGAATTTTTGTAAAAGAACGTTTTCATTTTCTAATTAATCCCTTTGGAATTTGTATTAAAGCTGCTTTTCTAGTTTATCATTATTTCTTTCGAAATTCCAAACTGTTCATTTTTATCTCTCTATTAATTTTAACTGGAACTGACTTATTTACTACGTTTTATTTACCAGCGACAGTACATCCATTTTTTATGTTCTGTAAATTTAATGCAGTGTCTGCAGTTTCAGTTATCTTTTCCTCCCAATTTTTATACCAGTCATTATTAATATGAATTGAAAAAAATGACTACACTTTAACGATCCCTCGTATCCAAAATAATGCAGTTATTGCATTGTCAATTTTTTTTCGTATAAATTGATCTTTTGATAGTGTGTATCTAAAATTTCATCTCGATATTCCAATTATTATAGACAGTATAATTTTTTCAGTCCAAATATTTTCTTTCCCTAGGAACCATGTTTTCAAAATTCTAAATCCTTTCCTTAACATGACTTTGAGGTATAAAAACTAACAAATTCAACCCTGCTGTTTAAGAATTTGATAATACAATAATGTTTTGGTAAGAAATTTCCTTTTTTCCCATCTAATATGACATACTTCAATACTTCTGAGTATAACTGTATACATAACATTCGCCATTAGATTCAGCATACTAAAAATAACGGTATCAGCTCCATCTAGTGATTTATTCCAAAAGTGACGTGCACAATTTGCCATTTGGTTAATAGAGGAGTTTAGTCTAATGTCAGTGTGGCCAACAAAAAATGATGAAAATGACGGTTAATATCTACCATTCAAAACATGAGATTTTTGCATGTTTTTTATTATTGCGAACATCTATATTGGTTTATTAAAATAATGAATACACCCCCAAAGCATATATCTTGAAATTTAAAATGGCTTTTTAGCTGAATACTCAACATATCGGTAGCCAATAACTCTAACATGCAAAAATCTTATGTTTTGAATGGTAGCCCTTAACTGTCATTCTTGTTACACTTTTTGCTGGTCATACTGACCTTAGACTGAATTATATTGTGCACACAAAATGACCACACTTTAACAATCCCTCGTATCCAAAATATTGCAGTTATGGCATTGTCAATTTTTTTTCATATAAGTTGATCTTTTGACAGTTTGTATCTAAAATTTCATCGCGATATTTCAATTATTGTAGACGGTATAATTTTTTGAGTCTAAATATTTTTTTTTAATAGGAAACCCTAAATATTTATGACTTTGAGATAAAAAAACTAACAAATCCGACCCTGTAGTTTACGAATAACACCATACAATAATTTTTTTGTAAGAAATTTCCTTTTTTTCACATATCTAATATGGCATGCTTCAATACTTTTGAGTATAACTGTATACACAACAATCGCCGTTAGACTCAGCACACTTAAAATAACGGTATTAGCTCCATCTAGTAGTTGATTCCAAAAGCGACGTGCACAATTTGTCATTTGGTTCATTATTTTTGAATACAACACAACACAATTTGTCATTTGGTTCATTATTTCTAAACATAAATTAATTATTCTATAGTGTATGGTGGAAACAACAAATATAATAGCTTGCGTAAACGAAATGATTTTATTACGACACTGCGACATACGACCATTGGCGCAACACACCACCACCCAAGGACTTTATTCGGCACTCGATAAATGTAGGGATCTAGTCGTAGTTACCGACGACTGTAGCAAATTACAGGTACAGGATAAATTACGGTGCTTTAAAATTGACAATTTATTTTCATTTTTTCTTTAGTACATCAACAGAGCGTGCGAAAAGCAACTCGGTTTGAGACAAGAAGAAATCCTAGGTAAAACCCTTCAAGAACAAATCGCTTGTGATCCGATGCAATTAAATTTGATGGCTTCTTCTTTATTGCGAGGAAAGGAATGGAGCGGACCGATGACTCTTAGAAAAAAACCTTTAGATAATATTGTTTCTTCCTGTAAAGCCGTTCCCTTCGCCTGTGCCGGAAGGTATTTATATAATTGTATTTTTTTTTAATGAAATTCCATCTAAATAATTATTTTCAGAACTCCCACACATTTCATCCTCGTATTCGATTTAAATCCCACCGATCACTTAGGTACCTTAACGCAATCGAGAGGCAGCATACATTCGATACGAAGAGGTTCCACAGACGTACGGAGCGTCGGTAGTGATTATTTAAGACGTACGTCACTGGCTAAATTGAATTCTTTACCGCTAGAAGCGCCTATTACAAAAGTAAGGTTATTTTTAGTTGAAAGACATTTTTTTTCCAATTAATCACTTTTAGGTTATAAGTTTGATAGATCAAGTGAGAGAAACGTCGAGCCAAAACCAATCGGTAGTTCAAATGTTGGATAAAGTGGAGGATATTTTGAAAAGCTGCGAATTGTACACGACATACGTCAAAGAAGATTTGCGTATTAAATCGGACGAGCCGGTGGTTTCGGATCTAATAACAGCCTTGCTATCGGTAAATACGAACGAATCATTTTCTCCAATCTTCCTATCGATGATGTAGTTTTCCATTTTTCTTTCTCTCCCCCAAAATAGAAACAGCCGCAGCCGACCCTCAGCGGATCCTCCAGGCGAAGTAGTAACGATTCCTCGGTGTTTCGACAATCTCGAGGCGGTTACCAAAAAGTACCGGCCGTTATTAAGGAATTGTTGGAGAACAGTTTGTCGTGGGAATTCGACATATTCCGATTGGAGGACGTGACGAAACGGAGACCGCTACAATATTTGGGAATGAATTTGTTCAATCACTTCGAAGTGGCGAGCGTTTTGAATTGCGACGAAAAAACGTTATTCAATTGGTTGACCGTCATCGAAGCCAATTACCACATGGAGAATTCCTATCATAATAGTACGCACGCCGCTGATGTTATGCAAGTAAGATTTTATTCGAGTTTATTAAAACGGGCGGTATACTAACCGTAACACATAAACTAACCCCCTTTTTTTAAATTTTAATCGTACTCCAATGGAAATTGAAAATTTTTAAAAACATTAATTGAAACTATATCGTACGCCACTGACAGTTGGACATTTTTTGCAATGATAGTATCCCTTTGAAATATTTATCGTTAAAAAATTTTTTGTACGCCAATGGTAAATGAAAAGTTTCACAAATTAATTGACCCCTTTAAAATTTGTATCGTACGCCACTGACAGTTGGTTAGGTTAGGTTAGGGGTACAGGCGGTATACTAACGATAAAACATAAACTAACCTCCCCTTTTTTAAATTTTTTTCTTACTCCAATGGAAATTGAAAATTTTTACAAACATTAATTGAAACTATATCGTACGCCACTGACAGTTGGAAATTTTTTGCAATGATAGTATCCCTTTGAAATATTTATCTTTAAAAATTTTTTTGTACGCCAATGGTAAATGAAAAGTTTCACAAATTAATTGACCCCCTTTAAAATTTGTATCGTACGCCACTGACAGTTGGTTAGGTTAGGGGTACAGGCGGTATACTAACCATAACACATAAACTAATTCCCCCCTTTTTAAATTTTTTTTTATCGTACGCCACTGTATTTTTTCGTCCGTCCATGACAGTTGACTATTTTTTGCAATGATATATCCCTTTGAAATATTTTTCGTCAAAAATTGTTTCGTACGCCAATGGTAAATGAAAAGTTTCACAAATCAATTAACCCCCTTTAAAATTTGTATCGTACGCCACTGGCAGTTCAATATTTTTATTGCACTCCAATGGAGATTGAAAATTCCTACAAATATTAATTGAAACTATATCGTACGCCACTGGCAGTTGGACATTTTTTGTAATAATAGTATCCCTTTGAAATAATTATTTTCGCAAATATATTAGCCACTAATAAGTGAAAATTCTTTTGTACGCCAATGGTAATTGAAGAGATTCACTAATAAATTGACACCCTTTGAAATTTTTATCATACGCCCATGGTAGTTGGATATTGTTACAAATAAATGAATCCCCTATGCACCTGGATAGAGGGAAATTTTAGTCTCTCCCCCTTTTTTGGGACTTGGTGTAATGAAGTGTGGGGGTTCGGAAGTTTGTCTTCTTCCCAATTGGTAGTTGGATATTTTTACAAATAAATGAATCCCTTATGCACCTGGATAGAGGGAAATTTTCGTTTTTCCCCTTTTTTTAGGAACTTGGTGTAATGAAGTGAGGAAAGTTCCGAAGTTTTTCTTTCCAATATTTTGTGTTTTTTTTTTTGCTCATTAAAAGTAATATTTGGTCCAAGTACGGCATTGGATTTATTCTTATTAAATTTTCTTCGTTCAATATCGTCTGTAAAGGGAGTCCGAGAGGAGAGAGAATTAGAAAAGCGGCTCGAGACATTCCTACAATCTTGACGTATATAAATAACAATTTTGCAAGTTAATCTTATGAAAAATGTCTCTACGTGAGATTGTTTTGAAATTCTGATAAATGTTTTGGTGCTCCGATTTTTCACCATTAATCGTTTGTTGGAATGGAAATGTTTTGACAAATAGGCATTTTTTTTTGAGGTTATAGTTTATCAATTTTAATTACACACCCGTATTTTGCCTACATTTTTATTAATTATTAAAAGCCTAGTCATAAAAATATTCCTTTTGTCACTATATATTAAAAAAACGTCGTTTTTCACGGTAGTCTACTTCAAGAATAATATTTCTCCAAGTCTATGTATTTAACTATCAAAACATTCCATTTTATTTACCTTACCACTCTATTTTCAGTTTATTCATAGATAGAATAATAATTTCATGATTAAATCAATTTTACCAAGTCCTTTCCACTTAAGCTTGATAAATTATAATATATCCATTGTGCACCTTTTCTTTTCAATAATATGTAAATTTTAATATTCAAGATACTCTACAAGTAGTTTATCATTATTTTTTTCAAAAAACAGTTATTACATTTTAAATATTAAATAAGAACCACCCTGTATATTAAATTGTTGATAAGCATTTTATTCAGTCTAAAAATGAAGTTAAAACATCCTAAAATGTGCTTCTATAATTTAAAACATTTATTCGCCCACCTTGTATATAGAAAGTAATCAATTACCAAAAAAACTGCCTCACATAAAACTCTATATATCGATGGTTCCAACTACCTATAAAAATATCTCGCGGATCGCTCTCTATATCGATGATTCCAATCACAGATCTAAACGATAGGCTTAGTTCTGTGGTCGAACTCGCGAAAAAAAAATATCACATAACGCTCTATATATCGATGGTTCCAACCAGTGATGGGTATTAACCGGTTAATAATTTTGTTAACCGATCATAGGTTAATAACTAGTTATTAACTATAAATTTTTAACCAAAAAAAATTGTTTATTAGTTATTTGTATTTTGCCCAATATTTCAAAAATTTTGACATAATTTAAGCTTATTTGAGAAGTAAATAAAAGTCATTGACAGTGGCGGACGTTAGGGGTCTGCTTAATAGACCTGGAAAAATGACTGCACAAACTCCTGGCCGCCTAAGGGCGAGTTGTACTAAACACTTGAACTTGGTTTAATGATAACTGATGTTTAGGCTGTGGCTGATTGATGTATTTATTATCAACAATTACGTCAGTCTAAACATCAGTCATCATTAAACCGTGGTTAATTCCAAGCAATTTTCAACTTTGCGTTAATTAATGCTAAAAACTGGTTAATAACATGGGTGGTTATCAACATTACCCATCACTGGTTCCAACTACCCATAAAAATATCTCACAAACTTCTCTCTATTTCGATGATTCCAATCACTCGAAAAATATCTCGCGGATCGCTCTCTATATCGATGATTTCAATCACATCTAAACGCCGGGCTTAGCTCTGTGTTGGAATTCGCGGATCGCTCTCTATATCGATGATTTCAATCACAGATCTCAACGCCAGGCTTAGTTCTGTGGCCGAACTCGCGCTAAAAAAATGTCACATAACGCTCTTTATATCGATGGTTCCAACTACCTATGAAAACATTTCACGAACTTCTCTCTATTGCGATTATTCCAATCATTTGAAAAATATCTTGTGGATCGCTCTCTTTATCGAGGATTTAAATCACAGATCTAAACGCTAGGTTTAGTTCTGTGGTCGAACTCGCGAAAAAAATGTCCATACCTCTCTATATATTGATGGTTCCAACTACCTACAAAAATATCTCCCGAACTTCTCTCTATTTCGATGATTCCAATCACTTGAAAAATATCTCGCGGATCGCTCTCTATATCGATGATTCCAATCACAGATCTAAACGCTAAGCTTAGTTCTGTGGTGGAGCTCGCGGACCGTTCTCTATCTATATCGTAGATCTAAACGCTAGGTTCAGTTCTGTGGTCGATAACTGACAGATGCCAACGATTATATACAATTTGTATTATAAACGTTGAGAACATGCAACAATATTAGAAATGGTGCAAAAACGTATGTTTAAGGGTAAAAACTGCACAAGAAATAGCCAAACCTTTCCAGCGTGCAGCTGTGTCCAAGCCAGGAGGTCAAGTATCTGGGAATTTTTCCGGATACGAAACTAACCTGGAATTTTCACCTTGCAAACGGGCAAAACGTACCACATGGGGACTAAATACACGGAGTATACACTAGCTGTATGTAATCGTGATGACACCCATGATAGCCTTGATTTGGTGGTCAAACAGATCAAGGGAAGTCTACTTTTCGGTGGATACAATCAAGACATCGGAGGTACTGTACAGCAAACTCCTGGTCGACAATCCCCCGGAGTCGCTGACGCTTAGTAGGAGCCAGAAAAGAAAAGTGACGGGATTAGTCACCGATCACTGTATCCCTTGGGAAAATACTTGTACATTATGTATTGGAAAATGGTTGAACTTTTTTAGGCCACCGCTGGTTTTTTGGAAAAAGAAAGAATGAAATCTATAACGGAACAACTAGATGAAGTAACTACTTTGATAGCGGCTGCAGCTCACGATGTCGACCATCCCGGTAAATCTAGTGCGTTCCTTTCGAATTCCGACAATATTTTAGCCATTTTATACAATGATGTGACCGTTTTAGAATCACACCACGCCGCGCTCACGTTTAAACTTACATTAGGTAAGTTGATACTGTAAATTTTTCGTCTTCTCCATATTGTTTTCGATGTGTAATTCTAGGAGACGACAGAATAAATATTTTCAAGAATTTAGACAGAGAAACATATAAAATAGCTAGAGCTAACGTCGTCGATATGATACTAGCCACCGAAATGACGAAACACTTTGAACATTTAACGAAATTTGTCAACGTATTTTGTCCGAAATCTTCGAGTTCGGATCAAGAGGGAGATTTAAACGATTACACACCGTTATCGATACCGGAAAATGTAACGTTAGTCAAAAGAATGCTGATTAAATGCGCCGACGTTTCGAACCCCACCAGACCGCTCAGGCTATGCGTGGAATGGGCGAGGAGGATAACCGATGAATATTTCCACCAAACCGACGAGGAAAAAAGCAAAGGACTTCCCGTCGTTATGCCGATGTTCGACAGGAATACTTGCTCAATACCAAAATCACAAATCGGATTCGTCGATTTCATTATAAACGATATGTTCGAAGCGTGGAACGGTAAGTTGTACTAGATAGTTTGGCGAGTTTATCTGAAGCTACGGGGAATCGGTAATAGACGAGGCATATACAGTATGCGAAAATTCTATTCAATCCATCCCATTTACACAAGTACTGCTTGAAAGAAAGAGAATAATAATCGTGCGCGGTCATCGAAGGCGTGTACTTAGTTCCAGAGGCTGGCCGAATGTTCATCGCGCCCCCTATTTTAACCGCTGTTGCCAGAAGCGCAGGTTAATTTGTACAAATGATATTTTTGTCTCGTTAACGTTGACTTTTTTTCGAAGTAATGCACAATAGGTAAAACTAAACAGTTTCATCCGACAACATTGTCCTTTATAGAGAGAATTAACTAGTTGGTGGTAGGTATTCAGTATGTTCAAAAATCAATCAAAATTCAAAAATCCAAGTAAACAAACACTTTAAAGAATTAACGTCCCTTTTCTAATTATTATCACTACATACTTGGCACTTTAGCTTTTTCATAGTTAAACGTGGCAATATCGACTGCATTCCTCTCACGGCTTCAGAAAAACTTGCCAAAGTATACAGGGATGTTGAAAAAAAATTACCCGTAAATATATTTAAGCTTTTCTCGATATGCCGGAACTCTTGACATTTATGCGACAAAATTATATTAGATGGAAGGAATTGGACGAACAGGGTCACACGACTTTGGTCGATATACAAAAATTACAGATGAACCCTCTGATGAACCCCATGCTTCCTCCGAAACCTGCAAAATCTGACTGATTGAAATTTACACGTAAGTTTCGGTTTTTTAGTTTTTCTTTTCACCCTGTATATATAATTGTTTTTTAATTGCAGGACATAGTGTCGATATCGGAGATTTGAGACATTTCTTACTTAAAAAACATTAAGGGCCGATTCTACATACAGTTATTTCGAGAATATTTCTCTGGTAGTTCAAATGTACCAACGTTTTGTATATTGACAAATTCACTTCAATTTGGTTCGAAAATGTAAATAAAGAGGGTGTTGGTCAATGAAATTATAATTTTTGAAGTAAAATTTATTCCTGAAAGCAAAAAACTGCCACAGTTAATACTAGGAAAGAATAAGGCCTGCAGACAACATGACTGCTTCTCTTATAGTTAATCATATTCTTCAAAATGCCAATACTTTATACCACTATCGTAGAACCGGCCCTAAATGTCATTCTAAATGTTAACATATCCTTCAATAAAACTGAAGTTGAATGTTCTTTCCTCTTCTTCTTTCCCACTTTGCATGCTGGTCGTGCAATATAATATATATTTATATATATATATTTATATAATTTTTAAATTATTGTTTTATTAACAATATATCAAAAAAGGTTATTATTATTATTGTTTTATATTTGTTTTAAAAAAAAATTTAAAGATATATAAATATTGAATGTGTAATAAAAAGATGTTTTATATAAAACAAAAAATCAGCCTTTTATTTATTTAATTTATTAAACTTGCGGTGTAGGGGATTCCACTACTGGTGTAACGGTATTCTTGGCCGGTCCGGTCTGTGTAATGTGTACCACCCTTTCGGCCGCCGGAAGTCTTTCGTTTCTTTTAGGAGCACTGACAGTCAAAACCCCATCGGACGACAAAGACGAAATAACTCCTTCTGCATCGTGTGTATCCGGTAGCAAATATCTTCTGACGAAATGCCGCATGATGAAACCATGTTCGTCTTGCTTTTCTTCGTGTTTACCTTCAACGACAAGACTGTTACCGTTGGTCTTTACAGTTATTTCACCCGGTGCAAATTGTTGGACGTCCAGGATAACCTAAAAAATAATTAAACTTGTCGATATATCCATAAATATACAGATCGCGTAAAAATATGAGAAAAACAGCTTGAAAGAGAGAGAAAGTGTAACTGTGCGCGCGCATCGAAGGCGTGTACCCAGGTCTAGGGGATGGCCGAATGTTTATTGTCCTTTACAAAGAGAAAGAGAATCCACTAGTAGGTGATATTCAGAACTTGGAAGAAAGAGAAAGTGTAACTGTGCGCGCGCATCGCAGGCGGAGAAAATCAACATTCGGCCATCCCCTAGACCTGGGTACACGCCTCCGATGCGCGCGCACAGTTATACTTTCTCTCTCTTTCAAGCTGTTTTTCTCATATTTTCCTTGTCGTCCTTGTGTAATTCAGGAAGGTTCCATTAGAAATTACGCGATCTGTAGATGGTTAGGTTAAATAAAAAAATGTTACCTGGAATTTATCTTTGTCTTGGGTGATGGTAGAACCGGAGTCTTGTCTCTGAAGAGCGGATGATGTGGTGCTCCACGGTCTGATGTAGTTGCAAGCTCTGGATCGTCTGGGTAAGGTGCTTAGCGAGTTGATCAGATCGTCTCTTCTTAATCCTAAACCGAACTGTTGGTCCAGAAGACGGGAAGGACGGAGTAGATCTTCTTCGTCCCACCAATCGCGGAAAAGTAATGGTACCATTGACATTCTTTGGGGAAACGAAAGAAAAATTAGTTTGCAAAAATGTTTAGTTTGAGCTTCGAGAGATAGATGGCAATAATTAATGAATACTAGTTTTTGATACAAAGCTGTTCAATAAAGGAGTTTAGTGTAAGGTCAGTGTGGCCAACAAAAAGTGGTTTTTTCTGACAAGAATGACAGTTGAGGTCTACCAATCGAAACATAAGATTTTTGCATGTATTTTATATCTATATTGCTATATTAAAATTATGAATACACCCGAAACGTATATCTTGAAATTTAAAATGACTTTAGCTGAATACTCAACATATTGGAGGCCAACTTTTGATAAGTCACCATTTCATTTCTGTTATCTGTCACTAGTTATGTCAGATGTCAGTGGAAGAAGAATAGAAATACAACTAACTAGATATGCTACAAAAATCTAATCGAAAATGCACATACACAATTAAATGAATATCAACAAAAATAAATATAACTGACATTTGACATAACTAGTGACAGAATAACAGAAATGTAACGGTGACTTGCCAAAAGTTCCTAGAATTAGTGGCCTCTGATATGTTGAGCATTCAGCTAAAAAGTCACTTTAAATTTCAAGATATACGCTTCGGGGGTGTATTCATTATTTCAATAAAGCAATATAGATGTTCGCAATGATAAAAAACGTGCAAAAATCTTACGTTTTGAATGGTAGACCTTATCTGTCATTCTTGTCAGAAAAAAACACTTTTTGTTGGCCCTACTGACCTTAGACTGAACTGCTTTATTAAATAAAGCAGATAAGGGTATTGTGAAAAGGTAAGTTTGATAAAAACCATTGACCAACTGACACTGCTATTCAGGTACTTCATCGATTTTGAGGTTTATCATTATGTTTATGCCATTAAAGCACTGAGCTCTGGCATAATCAGTTATAAAATGGTATAGAAATACCTTGAAAAGCTTGATAAACTAGGCAAGACCAACCTCACCTTCCTGTGAGTTCCAGGACACAAAAAAAAGTAAAATATTATATGAGGGGCTGGGACACCCTTTTGGCCGGGGACCGTAACCCTATGAATGTAATACTAGGTTGATACTAAATGTCTGCCTTAAGAGTTTTGACTGGGACACTGCTTCATGAATGGTCACCTCAAAATCCTCTAGCTAGATGAGCAAGAAGAATTTAGAATGGAAGAAGAAACTTCCATTTACAAACTTGCAGAATCCTAGGAGACTGCTTAATAGATTACTTTTTTTGAATTAGGGCTAGTCCTTTTCTGATTTCACAACGTTTTTAAGGACCAGCCATATTTGAAACATAAACACAGACAATAAATACATTTCTCGGATTAGAGACAATCTGTACGTTGATAATTATAATGCAATTGAAATATAGTCTCACCTGAAGTTTTTTTTTATTCACCTAACTTACAAGCTCGCAGAGAATCGACTGATACTTAGTTGGTTGCTAGAAATTATATATAGGATCTCGAAATGTTGTTATTTCTGACTATTTCTAGAAAAATATCGAAAGATGAATCAAAATATTAATGGACTTTGGCAACGTTTCAATTTTCGACTTTTTCTATCATTTTCCAAAAATAATTCGGTGAGTAAACTGAGCGTTAAATGAACAACGAAAACAAAGACGCAATATTATTTTTGTTATGACTTTCGCCATAGCAACACACCTTTTTAAATAACTGCGACCTACCATTTTTTTATATAGAGAATTAGTTCAAATGTACCACCAGCAGTTTTCATCATTTGGAATACTTTTAGGCAACAACATTGGTGAAGGATTGAAGGGAATATTTGGGAGAAATAATTCGCTATTTGCCTAAAAGAATCATAGATGGGAAAAGTTATTTGCAACTTATGTTTTTTTTTTGCTGAGATAGGAAACTCATGTTCGAATGGGTCCTGACCAGTACCCAGACAGTGCTGGACTCATCCCCAAGGGAATGTCTACCAACCAAACCCACCTCAAGCTCGCGGTTACTCCCGCCTCGGGCGGCGGTACCTCACCGACTCTCCGTCATCTACTCCCTTCTATCAATCCCACCTCTCACATGCCATATCTTTCCTAATCTTGCTCTCCATTAATTCTCTTAAATTTTTTCTTTCCGCGGTCTGCTTTCTCCTTCCTCCTATTTGCCCAGACTCATCCCCAACTGCAAAGAGCACCTTTCATGTTTTCCCGCTCCCTCTTCATCCACTCCCTTTCCCTACTACATTCTATCTCCCCTGGCTTGTGTCCCCTTTCCCCACATATGCAATTTGCAACTTGTGGTGGTAGATTGTTTGTGACAAAAATTAGGTGGCGGCTATTTGAAAAGAGTGAGTAAAAATAACTTTCATAGTTAATTAAACACTCGGTATATTTCCAGAATTATTTTTAGAAAGGGATGTAGAAAAAGTTTGTAAACAATAACATCAAAATTGCACTGTTAGCCAACAAGTAGTTCAAATGCACCGCCATATGCTCTAACTTATTTAATTCCAAAACCGTGAAATTTATAGTTATTTAACCAAGTGTATTAATGAGGGCCATTAACAATCGAGATAATTTAATGTTCGAGATTGTTAATTGCCCCTTTTAATACTCGTCTTAGTTACAAAGGTTTTTCGTCGACTGTATCAGCTCTATTCGTTTTTCTCAATATTTAAAAAATGAAAATATTCATTTGTCAATTTTGTCATTGTCAAAAATGAATAATGACATTGGAATGTATGTTTGGTTGCCTACACGACAGGCACGGAATACTATAACAATCGGAAGGATCTCTCTCCGTCAGCTCTTTTGATCTATGTCAGACAGAAATTTAAATGACACTGGCAACAATTTCTCGGAAGAGATGAAATCCTTTGGTATTACCCTCGACAGGAAACCAATATGGAACTCTCATGTACACAGCAGAGCAAAAAGAGCATATGTGGCTTATGAGCAGTGTCGGAGGACAGTAGGACGCACATGGGGTCTGTCACCCCGTGTGGTCACTTGGATCTACACTGCAGATAGAGCTGGCAACAGCTTCCTAATCCTTCCTAACGACATAAACACAAACAACAATCTAGGCAACGTCGAAATGTGATTCTATTTTCGACAGACTGTCACTGCGCACAAAAGCTGCGCGAACTTATTGTTCTATGGCAAGCGACCCTTCCGATTGTTATAGAATTCCGTGCCACAGGTAACTGTCAATATAAATATAATGTATAAGATGTGCGTTGGGTTGCCTACAGAGCAATCGTTGATTAATGTAAATTATGCATTCATAGGAGTCATTAATGTATGATTTTGTCCAATTTTGAGAACGTTAATAGCATATGTTGATACACGGTCGACGGAAAAATGAAACTGAAATAAGTTGAAAAAAATACCAAACAAATTATTCCCATATAAATTTTATTTATTTATTTACACGAACATTTGATTTATTCAAGTTTCAAATCCTTGGCGATGGACATGGTGCAGACGTGCATCATCTTGTGTCGATTAGTTTTGAAATTTTCCACGGCCCTATCTTTGCTGCTCTCCCATTTGAATAATTCCCTGTACAAAGGCCTGACGTACTTCATCCTACCCACTACGTTCAACCAATCCAAAACTTCTTTGATCCTCTCCTCCCAGCCGGCTTTAATACAAATTTTCAACCAATGAAATTTAATTTCGGCGTTTTTAATTTTACCCAATTCGAATAAATCGCCGAGTGCTGTCAGTTTCTTTATCGGTTGTTTATCGGCTTCGGATAATTTTTGTAGTAAATAAATGACTTGTTCCGGTATTAATTTTTTACGGTCTTCTTCGGTGATGGGACATGCTCCATCTCCCGACCATTGGTGGAATTTTTCTAAAAGTTGATCGCTAATTATCGCCAAAGAAATATCGTAGTCTGGCATTATCAGAGGCATTCCGGGTGTGTACAGCCACGCGTTCCAATCGATATCTTTTATCGCTGTCACTTTGGCAAAGTAGTTGTTGAAGAATTTTTGAAAATCTGACGTTTCGATGGACTTGTATTTGAAGGTGTCGAAATAGGATCGTAAAAATGGTTCGAACTTTTCTAAAATTGAAAAAAAAAAATGAAGAACGTGTCACGGGACACACGGTAAGAACTTTAGTTCCTTTTAAGCAATAATCAAATTTTTTGAAACAATAAATAAATACACAAATTAATACAAGAATTTATTTTACTCTGGATGAAACTTCATTCAACAATCCATATATAATCGATTATCTCTAATCGATCATTTTTATCGATTATCAAAATAGATTAATATCCGATTGTGTATAATCGATTAATATAGGAATATCTCCAATCGATAAAAAGTCGATTGATTCCAATCGATCAACAATCGTTAATTATCGATAATTTTGGATCATTATTAATCAATCTATAATCGATTATTATTGATCCATTAACAATCGATTATCATTAAGTTGTAGTTGTAGAGTAGTAGATGAATTATTTCGTTAAAAAATTCTGTCCTAGGTTTTTTTCTTCAATCTATCTATTATAAATTAATCTGCTAAAATTTATGTTGATTTCTTGGTAAATTTTTCATATTTTGTGGTAGTTCAAAGGTAATAATTAAGATTTCTCACTTTTAAGTCAGAGTTACAGTTATTTTGTGGTAGTTCAAATGTACTAGTTGAAATTGACCAAATTTAAGTCATTTTCTTGTAAATATTTCACATTTTTTGGTAGTTCAAGTGTAATAATTGAGATTTCGGACATTTGAGTCAATTTTTTTTGGAAAACGGTAGTTATTTTTTGGTAGTTTGAATGTACTAGTTGAAATTTATCAAATTTAAGTCAATTTCTTGGTAAATTTTTCACATTTTTTGGTAGTTCAAGTGTAATAATTAAGATTTCTCACATTGGAGTCAATTTTTTTGGAAAAAACGGTAGTTATTTTTTGGTAGTTCAAATGTACTGGTTGAAATTTATTAAATTTAAGTCAATTTCTTGAAAAATATTCCATATTTTCTGGTAGTTCGAATGTACTAGTTGAAATTTATCAAATTTAAGTCAATTACTTGGTAAATATTCCACATTTGGTGGTAGTTCAAATGTACTAGTTGAAATTTATCAAATATAAGTCAATTTCTTGGTAAATATTTCATATTTTGTGGTAGTTCCGCTCCAACGTAACGTAAAGAACTAAAGTTCTAAAAAGCAACAAAATTTTGTTTGTTAAATGTTTACCTGGTCCACCGACGATTTTCTCCAAATATCTAAGGAAAGTCTGTCCTTTTTCATATGGAACCGTCGAAAATGCTTCATCAGGATGCACCCCTCTTAAATCGACAACCAAATTAGTTAGAGGATTATCTGCTCCCAACACATTAATCTATAATAAAAAAAAGTAACATCCGATGGTACACACTTATGTAATAAAACTTACAGCTTGCTTTAGGTCACTGATCCCAGTATAAGCATCGAAATCTTGCATTTTACTCGATGTCAATTTTCCAATAATCTTTCTTTCCACAAACATGGTGAATCCCTCGTTCAACCAAAAATGTTCGAATGTTTTAATTGTTACCAAATTTCCCGTCCAACTGTGGGCTATTTCGTGGGCGATTACGTTAGCCAAAGATCTATCTCCGGCCTGAAATTAATTAATTAACATCTTCTGTAAGTTCCTTGTGGCATTACTTATTATTTTTTCTCTTATTTTTAAGGAATCAAACCACAATTTTATTTATTTTTTATTTCGACGTTTTTTTATTTATTTTTTATTATTTTTTTCGTTTTTTTTTATTTTTATTTATTTTTTTATTTTTTTTTTTTTCGTTGTGTCAGATAGGGACCAAAAATTATTTTATTACTAGTAAATCTTCACAACGGTAACTGGAACGCTACCAAGATTTACTAGTAATAAAATAATTTTTGGTCCCTATCTGACACAACGAAAAAAAAAAATAAAAAAATAATAAAAAAAAAAAATAGAAAAAAAAACGTCGAAATAAAAAATGAAAAAAAACGTCGAAATAAAAAATAAACATTATTGTGGTTTGATTCCCCAAAAATAAGAGAAAAAATAATTAATTAATAATCAATTCAAAAACCAGACAAGAAAAACCATCGCATTCCTACTGTGGGTGCTACAGCATCGACAAGAAGGAATAGCAAGCAATCGCCAAAGTACAAACTAGAGAAAATACCATCCAAGACAGGCTTAAAGTAAAAATTCCTGTAAAGGATCCAAGGTCCCTAAAAATGTCACACTTACCAATAGAGTCGGTGTAACAAAAGTTAAACATGGATTTTCCATTCCACCATAAGGAAAACTAGGAGGTAGTACAAGTAAATCGTAAATACCCCATACATAAGGTCCGCATATTTCCTCGGCCGTCTTGAGTTGATGTTCTGTCAAGGCGAATTCATAAGCGCATTCTTCAATAATTTCTTTTTCTGCCCAAACATGTGAACGTGGTCCTAATTTCCTAGATTCTAACGATCCAACAGCCAAGGCCATGAGGTACGAAGGCACAGGAACTGCTTGTGTGAATTTTGATTGTTTGTTATCGCCTAAAAGTGTTGATTCTTCTCTCACAGCCGACATTAGTACAGTCAAATCTTTTGGAGCCGATATCTAATTAAATATAAAGTAATATTGAAATTATAAAGATAATAATGAGGTTAATAAATACTCACTATAGCCTTATATGTCTGTTTAACTGAAGGGGTGTCCTGGCAGGGTAGAACAGATCTTGCGTGTGTGGGCTAAAACAATCAGTTTGTAAAAAAATTGCAAATGCGTTTATTAAATATTTACTTCAAATTGACTGAACAAGAATGGGTGTTTTTTGCCTGATGTAGCTTGTGGTGATAGCCACTGAAGACCACTTGCTTCTGTTGAAGTTTCATATTCAATGCAAACTTTGAAGCTGCTAAAAAATATTGAAAAATTGAAATTTGAGTTGTTGAAAAATAAATAGAATAATAAACTTACTTGTTATCTTCCTTTTTGGATAGCTCTATGGTAAGTTTAGAACCAAAGTCATTTAGATGATCAGATAATGTATATTTCAACTTCTCCTTGGTATCTACTTCAGATATTGAAGATATTTTTAATTTAAATGCATCAAGTGTCTAAAACGATATTATTATCGAGCTACATACAAAGATAAAGAAACTACAAATATTGTTTATCTAGTACTAGAAAGCACTCGTATTGAACAATGGAAATGATTGTTATCAGTCACATATTAAAATAGACTTTGAATTGATAAAATGCTTACTCACCAATTCGTTACAATTTTCTTCAATTTTATTCCCTGTTAGAATCGTGTATCCACTCAAAGTCTTTGTATTGAAATTAATGTTCAAGTTTAAAAATATGTCTGTAACGACCGCTTGATCTGTAACATGATGACTTGTTAAATTTGAAATGGTAAAGAAAAATTGAATTACCTGGTCTAGAAAATGAACTAGGATCACAAGGACTTAATCCCTCTTTACCCATATTTTATAATTTATTTGAATACTTTTTAATAACCCTGTTTATCTGATTTTTATCCAATTACTTGTGGAACATAACAAACTTTTAAACTTATGTGGAATGATTTTACTAACATCAAAAATGAAAAAAGTAGTCTGTCAAACGGAGCTGACAAACATTAAAAAAGAAGATTATGTTTAGACACAATGGAACCATAGATAACCACCTTTGTACGACAACCAGACTTCGTTTAACGACCATAAGCACCAGAAAGATATGCAACCAAACGTAGTAAAGAATATTTGATTGCGTACAAAACGGGGAATAACATATCGATCATGGAGCTACTAGCTCCATGATATCGATAGATTATAGCGTATAATTTTGTATGTACTTGAATGACGTAATGCACTACAAGTTGCATAGATTTTCGATTTTCATGTTTAAAAAACAAAAAAATCTGAACTGGATGTACATTAATGCATGTTTGGTTGCATACCTATGTATGTATGTGTGTTTTTTGGGGTGACATTCACTGAGACCTAAAAGATCTATTGTGCCCCCTTACTTCTACTCAGTTTCTGAGGAGAGTCTCAGAAACTAGTAGTTCCTTTAGTCCTATTTCCCGGAGGAATTTTAGGATGTCTGCAGGCTTCAACTTAGGCAAATGTTCCTCTTCTATCCAGTAATCTCCCAGGTGCTGTGCTCTAGGATTCTGAAGTGCTGTGCAGTTGGAAAGTATGTGGATGGAGGTTTCTTCTTCTATGCCACAAAACCTGCATTATTCTTCCTCCACTATTTTTAGCTTTTTCAGGTGCCCATTCAAGCGACAATGTCCCGTTAGGATCCCTGTTAAAACTTTTAGCGCAGTTTTACTTTGACTTATGCCTTCTTTTGATCTCAACAGGTTGTAGTCACCCAGAAGAGTCTTTGATTGTATAAGCCCTACTAGATCTTTCCAATGGTCAGATCTTTTCTTTTTCTCGGCTTTACTTATTTCTTCCAATATTACATTGGGGCTGATTCCGGAAAAGGGTTCAGGCCCTCAGAAAGGTATTTCAGTCCCCCTCTTTGCTAGTTCATCTGCATACATCTTGCATACCTATCTGAAAGTTAACTTTGATAAATGACAGCCATCGAATATTATTATTGTGTGACCTCTTCTTTTTCCTAGTATTGTATGTCATAAAATCTATGATTGACATTTCTGGAAATTGTCATGATTTTCTTATAAATTATACCAGTTCACACCGTTTAATTACTAATGAAAATTAATACAAATTAAAACATAATATATATATTTACTGATTCAACCATTCTGTGAAATAATTACAAGCTTTAGGATT
>CAJUYI010004163.1:0-19618 GCA_910591695.1 Galerucella pusilla
CACGTTTCAGGAACGGTTTTTATTGGGATAGCGCTTTTTTTAGCTTATTTTGGAAATGTTGTTAATAAAACGCGTTTGTTGTTACTTTTTTGCTTATGATTATTTTTGTTTTGAATGTATGGCTCTGTTTGGTGATTTTGTGTATTGAAGTGTGTATCGATTAACAACTATTCCAATGATAAATCATAAGAAAACCTGGATAAAAACTTATGATGCTATCCTGATAACGCAGGTAATTGATTATTGGAAATTTCTCTTTCTAAAATTGGTAACCAAATTTGACTACATTTGACTGAAATACTAGCTACACATTTATCTGCATTTAGATGTATTAAAGCACTCTCTTTGATTTTACGTCTTTTATTATCGGGCTCTTTTAATATTATTTTTGTCGAATCCCATTGAATTTTATGCCCCTCTTCCCAAGCATGTTTACAAATACCTGACTTAAAGAACTCCCTATCTTTGATATATTTATTATGTTCACTTATTCGGACTTTCAATGGTCTAGGTCTAGATGTTTCACCTAAATAGAATTTGTCATATTCACAAGATATCTGATATATGCAATTTTTTGAAGATTGTTCTTCATTTTTTGGTTTTGTTAGTATAGATCTCAACGTATTGTTAGAATTGAAGCTAGTTCGAATATTGAATTGATTACCAATTTTCTTAATTCTTTCTGATAAACCCCTAACATTGTCAAGTTTTTAAAAATTATGTTAGCTGAATTATTAATATTATTGTCATTATTATGGGGTATTAACATTGAGCCCTTCTCTATATTCTTAATTTCTTTATTTACCAATTCTGCCGGGTAATTATTGGCATTTAAAACATTTATCAGTAGAGTTGTCTCCTTTGTGAAATGATTATCATTAGAACAAATGATTCTGGCCCTATCGTATATCCTATATTTTATTCAGCAAAGCAGCCTGAGCAACAAAATAGTTAGATCAGGACACATATCCATTAAGGACATCATAAGTGGAGCCATTTTAGATATGAAAACAGACTATATGGCCACTAAACTTCTCCTCAGTCCCAAATATGAGGTAGAAATACCTCACAGAAAGAACAAGCTGATGAACTCGCCAGAAGAGGTTCAGCAACAGCATATATTGGACCAGAATGGGGTAATACCCCAGTAAAAGATCACCTGCGTAAAATAGAGTTATATAACGGGGACCTCAGCTGCAGACTTTGTGGTATGGAGACCGAGACCGTAACCCATATCTTCTCTGTATCTGTAGAGTGGGGAGGGTGAGTGTGTAGGCTCACAGTACTTAGGCCACATTTGACCCATTGTACATCCTCCCGAGGAGTTGTCCTCCTAGGTCATTGTCCATCCTGTCCTTTTCAGGAAGGTGGACAGGTCACTAAGAGACATCTCCTTTATATCGGCAGGTGTAGGCCAAGACTCACCGAACACACATTCTCTTATTGACGATAACTCCGGACACTCGCATAAGACATGCCTGACAGTTTCATCTTCCTGTTCACACATCCTCCATAGTATGGAGGTGTTTCCTTAGTTGACAGTGGCCAGTCAGAAATCCTACTGTTAAACGTAGGTTTTTCCTGGTCATCGACAAATATTTCTTCGACGTCAGCTTCCCAGGGTCGCCCAGGGTGATCCTGGCAGGACTGCATCCTTTGATTCCATCCCATCTCTTAAGGGATTGAGCATGGGTGTAACGTTTGGCTAGTTCCGCAATTGTTGAAGTCGTTAGGCCGTAGGTGTCACTGGGTCCTAGAATTTTCAGTCCAGCGGCTTCCCTCGCTAAAGAATCAGCAATGCGATTTCCTTTACTCCTGTCGTGCCCTTTAACCCACCTCAGGATAATATTGTTATCTGCCGAGGCGTCAGCTAAATCTTGGTAGCTACTCTAGTACTAGTCTCGATATAACACGTTGTTTGTTCAAGGCTAATAGGGCTTGTCTACTATCAGTTTAGATTATTATGTTTTTGCCAGAAATTGTTAGTTCCTTTGTGGCAATTGAGATACCAGCCAGTTCTGTTTGAACCACGCTGGTATTGTTTCCCATTCCCCACTTAATCTTTATGCTAAGTGCTCTCGAGCAAACTCCACATCCTGAGCCTTCTTTCATTTTTGAACCATCTGTAGGAGGTTTCACACCCGATAAACTTCTCATCTCAGTCTTTCTGGGATTGATCGACAGTGAGTGTTCCTTACACCATTTTTCAATTAATTTAAGCCCATCCTGCACTCTATCGCACAGTGTGTTTACAAATTTGCCAGTCTGCAAGATAACTATGTCATCTGCGTATGCAATTGTGTAGAATCCATTGTTGTTTAGGTGATTAATCAGGCTGTCTAGGACTATGTTCCACAGAAGGGGTGATAAGACTCCTCCTTGTGGACATCCCCTCATGACCAGTCCTCTCACTGTGATGTCTTCTACATTGATACTTATTGCTCTAACCTAACCTATATCTTATCTGACTGTGATTTACTGGACTCGAGGAGACAAACAATCTTCGGAGAAGCCAATGTGCCACCTGAAGTAAATGGCACACATCCAATGGACCTATATCGTCTACTCGAAGGTACGGGGATAACTGGATGGGTGGACTAAATGTGGGAGTACAGTACAATAAGCCAATAGGCTGCAGTGCTTCCGGCATCATAACGTCTTCCAAAACACAAAAAAAATGGTCTCTCAAGTGAATAAATTATTATTGGAAAATATTTACTTGTTGTTTTATTTCATAAAGGTACTTACTTTTAAAACACCCCTCGTATTTTACCTTTGACGATAAGGTATATATTCCTAATGAAGGTTTATCAATAAGGGCCAGTTTTGCAAAATCCTCAGCGCTAATTTTCAAAAAATCATGTTCTTGAAAAATATCCGGTCTAATTTGAACATTTTATACATTTCACTAAAGGTGTGTATTGTTGTTTGTGGCTAGAATTAATATTTTATGGGTTAATAGTACCTACTAATAATACCCTATAATTTTTAACAAATTTTATTTGAAAGAAACATTAAATCATCAAATTATACGCTACATTTCCCTTTTTTAACGAAATCACAGCTTTGAATTTACAAATTAATATAATTATGAACGATCGTGAACTGCGTAGGTGTGTGTAAAATATTTTTATTCATTTGTTATCGTAAAACTAAGCAATATTATTAATTTATGTACTAAGTATTCTTTTAACCCAAATAACTCACTGACATTGAACGCTCGTAAAAATATCTGCATTATTTGCTAACTGAAAACGTGTCAAATTGATTGACAGTTTATTTACTTCAGTTGTTATTGGTCGAATTAACATTAGATGAAGTGATTAATAATTAAAAACAATAACAATAATGATATATAATTGGATAGCCTTCAGTAATTTAAGAAAAATAATAAATTTTATTTTTTCTAATTTTTATTCTACTTGAAAAATATTTTAAGGCAATGACTTAACTTCTGGAGAATTCGCGAATAACCCTGACCAATTATTTATTTAATATTTATTATTGATAAAAAATATTAATAATCAATTTTATTTTAGTAGATGACAAACTTTTTTTTGAAAAAATATTTACGTGTCGAAATATTGTAAAAGGACAAGAATATATGTATAATTTTGCAATTATTAATTTTTTTTATTGTAGAGTACCACTCGTATAATAATAAATAATTATTATTATTGAGTACCTATTTATAATATTTTGTGATAAAAATATCTATTATAACAACAGTAATCGAAACTAGGAAGTGATTGAGTAATAAAAATATAGATAGACAGTTTACCATTCGGGTGATCAATCAATGAAATAGTCTTAAAATCTTGTGGAAAAAAACTTTGACCGCTTTTTTAAATATGTTTGTCAAGTACGAACGAGCTGCAAATCACATGGAATGATAGCTACGGGTCTTCTCATTGCGATGAACTTTGAATCATCGGAAAATGTCAATTTTTGCCGAGTTATGGAACAATTCGTCCGCCCGCTTACAAAGTTAATGCATAGACAGTAGAATTCCTACAGGCAGAGCAGCAACTGAAATGAGGAGACTTTTAGGTCTCATTATCTCGATAACAATCGAATTTTCGAAAAAAAAAACCGTTTTCCCAGGTTAAGGGGGCCATTTCCCCCCCCCCTTTTCGTAAACTCAATCGCGTTAAGTTTTTTCTTATTTAAAAACACCTGACGTGACCTAGGAATTGAGCCCAAAGTGAAGTCTTCAGGGACCTTTCAGGATCTTTGTCCATTCATTTACTGGACTGTTATATTTCGTTGTTTTTTTAATTTCATAGTTTATTTAGTTTTTATATTGATACCTACTACTTACCATGGTGCTGGTGCTTTCAGTTTTTATTTTGACTTCTACTTCTGACGTACATGCACTCACGCGTCCATTTTTAGTCCAATAAAGTACAAATTCTAAAATACATTGGTATAGTTTGTTCAACCATCCTTTGCCGTTACGTCATAATCGGTGACGTATTCTGCTGTTTTACGTATGTCTTATATTAGTTGAATGTTATATCACACTTAACCTCAAAATTATAATCAATGACATATGTTAGGAATTGTTTTCGAAATATGACAACTGAACTGTTAAAAGTAACAGATAAAATTTATGTCGACCTTAGATAAGAAATACGTTAATGACGTCACAATTCGGTATCATCCATTTCATGAATGAGAGAGCAAGCTGAACAATGTATGACGTAACGGCAAAGGATGGTTGAACAAACTATATGATCTGACCCTAAACAACTATACATGACGTCATGTGACAGTCGCTCTAATGAATCTAATGAATCTGATGATAAACAAGCGTTCTTAGCTCAACATGTGGCTCTTATTGGTTATTTTGATCGTGTTTTGATTTATTGGAACTCTAGTTCTTTACGTCGCAAAAGATCGGACCGTTACGTTACGTTATGTTACGTTGCTTCGTTATGTGCCTTACTTGCGTCCCTCTCTCGTTTACGAAGCATCGGTTGTCAGGACGGTAGATTGTGTTTACTGGTTTCTAAGTTTAACACTTCGGTAAGTGATTTACTTACCGTTCAGACGTCGAAAAGTAATAAATAGCATAAAAACATTTCCACCAAAATGCAAAATATATTTTAAACTGATCAAGAAGTATAAATGTCACTTTTGACATTTCGTTCATTTCGAAGAAACTTAAATTATTTTATTCGGAATTTATTTCAATACGATCGCGCAAAAAATGGTGTAAGTATCTCAAACGTTAAGGGTAATTACAACGTTTGCATGTAGATTCCTCTCGTAAAATTGGACAAAATGATATGAGGATTAAGGGGTCTAGCATATTTACTTTTCGAAATACAGGGTGTTGAAATTTTGAAAACTTGAATGTTTTAATTCGATAACTTTAAAATGGATGGATAAATTGATTTGACATTTGGCAGCTTGTTTTTAAATGTAAAAGGGCATATTTTGATAGAAATAGTAGTTTGTGCAACTAGTGTGGATATGATGGCCATATCGCACGAGGACGAAGTTTGAGCACGACGCCGTAGGCGGAGTGCTCAATCGTTCAAGTGCGATATGGACAATCCACACGAGTCGAACAGCATATTTTTTCTACGACCCACTTAAGAAAAAATCTAGAAAATAAAAATTTCTATAAACTGTAATATAACTTCAAAAAACTTTTTCAAGGGGAATCGAACCCAGGTCTACCGCGTGAGAGTCTGGTTTGCTTACTACTCGACCACCGAGGAATATGCAAATTGTTCATCTATAACGTCAGATGTATTACATAATTTTATAAAATCTGAGGTCCCCTTAAATACCCATTTTTTTCTGTTTTAAGTATTTGTTGTTAATTTGTACGGATTATTTCATATAATATTTTGGCATTTTCGCAACTCGTGCGCAAAAGTATAACTTCACGCACTTGTATCATAAATAAATATTGTGCCAATCAACTTAATGATAAGATTTTTATTTTCATTTATAATTAATACTACTGTATATTTTTGTTAAATGAAGTTTCATCCAGAGTAAAATAAATTCTTATATTAATATGTGTATTTATTTATTGATTCAAACAATTTTTGCTTAAAAGTTCCTACCGTGTGTCCCGCGACACGTTCTACCTTTTTTAATTATGATTTGGTGCTTTTATCTATATTTTTTAATTGCTTAGGTATTTAAAAAGGTAAATATGACTAACTGTTTATAATAAAAAGGAACATTTAATCAACACAGAACAACCAAATTACAAATCTAAAATCTATCCAAAATAATTGCTTGTCCTCAGGGCGACTGTCATTATGCCATTATTTACTATTTGCACCTATTTATTTTGCTTGCTTGGGTTTATCGACTGGACTACGAGTTTTTTCTATTGTAAAATGTTACAAATTGCGTGTTAATTACACATTACAGAACATAAACAGCAGTCCGTTAGATTCTATACATAAAATAAAAAGAGGTTGGGCAACAAAAACGTGATAATATAATCGTACCTATCAGTGGCGTTTTTAAACATATTCTTTAATTGTTTCTACCCAAAATTAATTGCAGAAGTTTAGCTTGTGTTCGCAGCTTTTCTTACATTTACATTCACTTACTAACATCTATTTTTATTGGTTCCTAAATAAATATCTGACGTAACACCAATGAATTAGTTAAATGCCGGCTAAGAAAGATTACTTTTGTTATAACTCTTCAGAAAACAATAAATTATTTTAAAAATTTCTACAGATGATTTTTTGCAGTAACGCCTATGTTTAAATTAACGTAAGCATCTTAACATTTCACATCTGCATCACTATAGCCTTGTCAAGGATGCCCAGTCCCATCTTTTCTAATGAATTTAAAAGGATGTTCAATCTTCTGCCAAGGTTATTCTTGAACATGTATGAGAAATATTCCACTCAACCATCTATTAGGCCATATTTCGCGATAATTATATTTTCAAATAATATTTTTAATACACTTAATTTATTACATTTAATAAAATTAGGTATTTTTTCATAAATTCATAGTGAAAACACAATAAGATGACCTTGTGGACACATGGAACATGTTCACATTTTACGTTGTTGTCCACATTCCAGACATATAAAATCTCTACTATTTATTAATGCTTTGAAACTAGGGACTTTACACAATAGGAATCAATTTTGAAAAACTTGTATCTATACCTAATGTATAGACAACTTACTAAACAGCAGTGTAGTACTGGTTGTCTGGATAGTAGACAAAAATATTCAGTTAGTTGCATATCAGTTGCATATGACATTGTGATCTAAGGTTATTAGTTAGCTGCATGTTTATAGCGTTGCCTAACTGTTATAAACGTGGATTTAAACGTATGTTTTAAAAAGTTCAAAAGTTCATCTATTTAGAAATGTTGATAACCTTTTAAATACAATTAAAAACAAATCAATGCAAACGAAGACGATTTCATTGAATCTGTCGTTCAGGGCAGAATATTTAAGAAATTTTAATTGCTTAACTAATATTCCTTTAGCATATGGTGCATCTTGCACGTTGTTTTTATTACTCTATCACAGACACACGTCGTCGTAGCAAGAAGATCACTTATGTCTAAGCAGACAAAGAGATAAATAGAAGACCTGTCGCGACTGTTTTAAAAGTATGTAAACAGTAAAGTGTGTCAACATTGGCTCAGTTTCCATAAATTACTAAGTTTTTCTTTGAAATATTTGCTTAAAAGTTCTGATATTCAAATCTAAACGGTTTTTCTTTACAATGAAGTATCGTGTTGTTTAAAATTGTGAAATTCGGGTAGACTTTCATTGAATTTTATCAAGTATTTTGTTCATGTGCCTCACAGAGGTATCTACAATAATTATAAGTGCAAAAAGTGGGTGTTAAATGTATTTATTTATTAATTTATTCAATAGAGAACGTTTTGCATGCGGGAAAAATGCAATTGCCAAGTGAAATTATAGAAACAATCGTAGGTTCAATGTGTATGTGCATGAAATCGAAGAAGAGCTTAGGTTTAAGGTTTACCAAGTTTACCTAAAGAAGCACAAGTGCGTTTTTTCAAGAAAAATGTCTGTAAGTATCTATATTTCATCTACATACACATGTATTAATTTTGCTATAAACAATTTAATCCAACACAGACGCCTTTAATTTAAATCTATTTTTATATACTGGATTGCGTTTGTCAACCTTTTCACTTTAAGAAAATCTTCTTCCAGTTCAATATAATTTTAGATGTTCTAAAAATATAATTGTTCGAAGATGACATGTGTAGGACTTTAAAATAAAATGTGGAAAACAGTGGTGCTACTGAAGATTTAAATACCTGGATTACGTCAACTTAGTCCAGTTAAGCAGTGGCGTAGGTCAGTTTTTTAGTAATTTATTTTTGTCAAAGTAGGTATAGTGAAACAGTATGACATTTATTTTCTTTGTATTATGAAATATTACATACCGAATGTCCTAGATCTTATCAAACAAAAGTTAAGTATGATGCTTTAGATTGAACTTAAGTAGGGTCAAAAATGGCTTAAATACCTATCTAAGTACATTATTATTTATTTGAGTTCAATTCTATTTTATCTTGTATTCATCAATACATTATCAATACTAAATTAAAATAAGTAGGTAGGTACCGTATAAAAATAATGTAACTTATTTTCACTTGTTTTTGCCTGTGTTTCGCTCTACTTCCTCAAGTGAGCTTCCTTTATGTACCTACAAGGTGTATTCAATAATTTTATTGACCACTGTTGCCTTTTGCCAGGGCTGCAACTGAAAATGCTTGGAATTTCCATAGGGCTTTATAGAAGAAAAGATCTGACCATCGGAAAGATCTATATAGAATCTAGTAGATCTTAAACAATCGAAGATACTCTCCTGAGAAACAAAGGAATACCTACCTAAGCAAGGAGAATTTAGATTTTGTGTAATAAAAAAAGAAACCTACATTAACAAACTTACAGAACGCATAGAAATACAGAATCTTAGAACACAACACCTGTCAACCTCAACGGAACAAAAATATATGTCAAAGAAGGTATTAATAAATCAACTCACAGTATTGATGTTACTGCCTTATTTATGATATTATTACTGTTCCTTGTATATAAAGGGGTTAGAAACCCAACATTACTTTTATTCATTTCCTAGCGCGCGCAATTTTTACGGTCCCATTGGCCGACCTGCCAAGCATAACCCAATAATAGGAACGCATGCGTTTGTCTAGGTGCGATGCTGCCACATATCTCGATTTGTAACTGAATCCAATGTTATTTCATAATATTAATAGGAAAGTAATAGAGATCGGAAAATTCAGGAAAGAATTATGGAGGACACAATGTATGAAGATTTTTTATGTGTTTGCTATTGAACTCTTCTACCTCTGATGGAGTAGGTGTGTTTATTTAGATATTTTAGATCTGCCTCTTGGGTATCTTTTTTTTGTAGTGCTGCTTTCCAACCCCCCTTAACTCACCTTCTTTTGTGCATTCCTTACAAATCTTCCCACCAATCAAACTATCGCTCTCGAGTTAAGTCCAGTCTGCGGAATCAGCCCCAATGTAATATTGGAAGAAATAAGTAAAGCCGAGAGAAAGAGAAGATCTGACCATTGGAAAGATCTAGTAGGGCTTATACAATCAAAGACTCTTCTGGGTGACTACAACCTGCTGAGATCAAAAGAATGCATAAGTCAAAGTAAAACTGCACTAAGAGTTTTAACAGGGATCCTAACTGGACATTGTCGCCTGAATGGACACCTGAAAAAGCTCAAAATAGTGGAGGAAGAAGAATGCAGATATTGTGGAATGGAAGAAGAAACCTCCATCCACATACTTTCCAACTGCACAGCACTTCAGAATCCTAGAGCACAGCACCTGGGAGATTACTGGATATAAGAGGAACATTTGCCTAAGTTGAAGCCTGCAGACATCCTAAAATTCCTCCGGTAAATAGGACTAAGGGAACTACTAGTTTCTGAGACTCTCCTCAGAAACTGAGTAGAAGTAAGGGGACACAATAGATCTTTTAGGTCTCAGTGAATGTCACCCCAAAAAACACACGCATACATACATACATACAAGTCCAGTCTGGATTGTGCTTCTAGATCTTCTTTTAAATCCATATTTCTAAATATAAATTTTTGTTGCTTTTATGATACGTCTACAAGCTACAAGTGATGTTGACCCATTTCAAACCAAAATGGTTGGCTATATCACTTGTAGACTCGCTTGTAGACCACTGGTAGGGTTCTTTATCGAGCCCAACATCCATGGACTGCAGGCTGTACGCCTGTACGGGCTTACGACGGGGATTTCCTGATCTCCCATCCAAGTACTAACCGCGCTCGACCCTGCTTCACTATAATGATCGCATCAGAGGCGTTTCACTACGGGTCGACGCCCTATTTTAAGTTTTAGTTATCATTTATTTGTAATTTATGGTATTTAATGTATTGAAATAAACGTTTGCTCGCTTATCGAGTCATTATTACAGTCTATGTGCATATTATTATCTTCGAAATTTACGGATATATTTTTTTGGGATTTTTTAATAAAATTTCTGATATTATTATTATTATTATTATTATTATGATATTATTATTAGTTATTATTGGTTACAAATGTCCCATCTACCAAATATTTTCCAGAAAAAGGCTGGGAAAGTACGGCAACGCTGTGGTGGTAGCGTAGTCACATTGCAGCTGCTCGCGTATCCCTCCTAGGCTAACTAGTACTACGAATTACCGGCGCTACTTAATACCAGATCTGTGTTTTTATTTTGTTTTTGACTCGAAGGACCATTAATAACGAGAAATTTTATTGTTTTGAACAATTATTATTGTTCATGGTGTCGTTAAATATCGCGACAATTGGATAAAAACAGTTGTTATAGTGGCGTTTGTTCGATAGAAGTGCAAAAGAGGGATGTTTGGAATATTGTAAATGACGCAGGGTGTAGAAACTGACTAAAAAGGTTCGGCCCTTTGTTCGAGGGATGTTGACGCATTCTTTTGTTCGTTTAGTGTCCTAGGTAGGTTATTTTCTATTTCTTATTTTAAGTATAAAATTTATTATTATCGTTTATTTTATTGATGCGATTTTGCGGGGGTTGTTTTATTTAATCTAATTAGAGCTTGCAAATAGGATTCAGGAGGTGAATAAATTGGAGGATTGAAAAATACCATGTTTTTATGCACATACATCGAAATTAAGAAAAAATTGTTTTAAATTATTGGGGACAATTTGGCACAAAAACGAGTTGGAAGCTTCTAACCTAATAAAAAGTCGTTAAAAGCTAAGTTAGAAGAAGCAAATTACTTGAATTTTCACAAAATGTATCTCTAACAAAACTGATTTCTCCCAAAATAATTTTGGAAAAGTTGTTTACAATATCTAGGTAGGTACATGTTCTAAATGTTCACGAGTGTCATAGACATTTTTGTGAATTGATTCTGGCATACATTTTTTTGGGAATTTAATAAGTTTTCTTGTGTTGTGGTTTGAAATTTTCGACTAAATTCCCCGTATTTACAAACGAGAAAATATTAATTCTGATTCAAGAACGTTAGTCGACATGCCATGTTAATTAAAATGAAACAATGTTAATAATATCACGCTATTATCATTAACGGTTTTGATAAAGAATAGGTAGTTCCGGGAATATCCAGATCCAGAGTATTGAGTATTTTTTGTACTGTTGAATATTTTAAACATTTCAACGAACGTCAAAGTCACACTGAACATTTTGTTTATGTTTATCACAATGTTAATAATTCTATTATGTATACAGAACAGCGTGATAGGTCTCAGAACTTCTACTTTTGGAACTTTAGTTCTTTACGTCAGGTTATGTCTGAGCGACCGGGGGTCACGACGTAAAATATCTGACCGTTACGCGTTACGTTACGCTACGTTATGTTACGTTGCTTCGTTATGTGCCTTGCTTGCGTGCTTGTGCTCTCTCCTTAGTCTCTCTCCCGTTTACGAAGCAGCGATTCATTTGCTCCGGCCGGGATTCGAACCCGGGCCGCCCGCGTGGAAGGCGAGCATTCTACCACTGAACCACCGATGCTATATTAAAATTCTATGCAAAGCTGGTATTCGTAGTGCTGGTGATTTACTTGAATTTGTTCGTATACATTTTTACTATTATTTCCATAATTTTTTTGCGCGATTGATCTTTTTTCTTTATTTACAGCATCGGTTGTCAATATATGACATGAGGATTAAGGGGTCTAGCACGTTTACTTTTCGAAATACAGGGTGTTGAAATTTTGAAAACTTGAATGTTTTAATTCGATAACTTTAAAATGGATGGATACATTGATTTGACATTTGGCAGGTTGTTTTTAAATGTAAAAGGGCATATTGTGATAGAAATAGTAGTTTGTGCAACTAGTGTGGATATGATGGCCATATCGCACGAGGACAAAGTCAATCGTTCAAGTGTGATATGGACAATCCACACGAGTCGAACAGCATATTTTTTCTACGACCCACTTAAGAAAAAATCTAGAAAATGAAAATTTCTATAAACTGTAATACAACTTCAAATTGAAAATTTAACAATTCAATTTTATGTATCCACTAATTTTTTTGTGGTAAACGTACAGTTCTTGAATGTCCAATTTGAATAATGCTACGGTTTCCTTTTTTAAATATACGATGCTGTTATAAGTAGATGTTGCCAGTCGGACTCCCTCATGGAGGGTACCGTATCATTATCTGTAATAATGAATATTCTGCTAAATATTTCAAACGTCTACCTGTTGTCGTTATTAATATCAAGCGGAATAATTATTTAAAAATAAAATTAACAATAAAAAAAAACTTTCTCACGGGGAATCGAACCCGGGTCTACCGCGTGAGAGTCTGGTATGCTTACTACTCTACCACCAAAGAACGTCAAATGTCTTACATAATTTTCGCTTAAAAGGAACTAAAGTTCCTACCGTGTGTCCCGCGACACGTTCTACCTTTTTTTTTTGTTATTTTTCTCCATTTCATACGATCCCTTGCAATCCTTTGTCAGTCCTCTATTCCTAACTCTTTCAAGTCTTCTTTAACAGCATCCATCCATTCTTCCTTTTTTTTCTTACCTTCTTCATCTCCAAGAAGGATTTTCTTCACACACCTTTCGTCATCCATCAATCGAAGCCGCTGTGCTTGAATTTTACTTGTAATGTATGATGCCTTATACATGTCTTGGATTTCTTTGTTTCCCAATTAGCCCTCTTCTTTTTCCTTAGCAATCGTTTTGCGTTTCTCTTTCTCTTCTCTCCTCTTTACTTTCTTGTAGGTATTCATTTCTATTTCCTTGCAACATTTGTAGTCTTGATGTTGTAATCTATTTTTATTTCAAATAGAAGAATTGTTATAAAACTGTTCAAAAGAAATTCGGTAACTCAACTCAAGAACTATATTTCACGACGGAATACAAAATATTAATAATCTAATAATCTTAAAAACAACACATCCCCTTTTCAAGCGTTCATGCGATAAGCACTCCACTAAACATTCCAAGGGGTAGAAGATAACCGCTGAGAACCTCGGGCGAACCTGCATCTACAGGGTGAGGCACAGATCGAGTATACAGGGCGAGTTCCAGCGATTACAATGTATTATTATTTTCTATTTCTCTTTTACATTCTTTATCAAACCAATCCTCCTGTTCTTTTTGTTGTCATATATTCACTTGCTACCTCTGTTGTTAATTACTTACTTCTATTATAATAATAAAGACATTGAACACCCTGTATCTTATCAGACAAGTTTATAGGAATTTTTCGTCTAAAGATTGAATAATGAACCGCCCACAATAATATTTTAAATTAATTTAGGAACAATCTGTGTGTAATTTGAAAAAACATTGGAGTTAATATTTTTCAAATATCTCGTTAAACTGGTTGATTATAAATACGCGAAAACAACAAAAAAAACTTAACCATATGAAATGTGAGAAATTTTATTTATAAATAGATATCTACTTATATTTCTTTCACATTTTAAATATCTTGTCTCATATAACAATATCAGGGAGGAGCCGAGTTGTCTCTTAAGACCTGCACACGTATATTTTGTCCAGTTGTCTCCCGTTTTTGACACTTTATTTGAGGAAAATTACTTGATTAGGTACATCATCTTCATGTTTTGAACAAATCAGCCCTTTTTATGGATACAAATCATTCTTATATGTAGAACTTACTAATTAATTAATTATATTATATAATTTAGGATCTTATTCTTACCCAACTACTTACACTGCACTGTCACGGTAAATTTATCACTTCTAAATATATTTGAATGGTAATGGTATTGTCCTCGCTACCTGCGGTTCCCTACACAGGAAGAATCTAGCGAAGTTTCTAACTGAACACTTATTTACTAGAAGAAGCACTATTTGATTCTTTGAATTACTCGGAAGTGTTTCAGGCACGTTTTTTAATTAATAATATACATATACAGCGTTTCCACGGATGGAGTATCCTATAGGTGAAAAATTTTTAAACATTAATTTAGTGAAAAATGTTATTCTTGATAAAAAGTTTTGCTTGTTCCGAAACCCCATAAAATGAAATAAAATTCAAGTTTTTCGAAATCCGTCTTATTTTATGGCCAGTTTTATGGAAACCTGGAGTCTGACTTTTTGACATTTCCTCACATATTGGCTAATATCTCGGGAACCTTAAGGTTTGAAAGGTTCTAGTCTACGCCTTTCGATTCAGAATTGAATTTTCTATAAAAAGAGGAAGTCCACACCGAAACTTATACTAATTCGCGAAGACTACTAATTTTCAAAATTCCTCTTTTTATAGAAAATTCAATTCTGAATTGAATGGCGTAGACTAGAACCTTGCAAACCTGAAGTTTCCCGAGATATTAGCCAATATGTGAAGAAATGTCAAAAAGTCAGACTCTAGATTTTCATAAAACTGGCCATAAAATGAGACGGGTTTTGAAAAACTTGAATTTTATTTCATTTTATGGGGTTTCAGAACAAGCAAAACTTTTTATCAAGAATAACATTTTTCACTAAATAAATGTTTAAAAATGTTTCACCTATTGGATACTCCATCCGTGGAGCCGTGGATATACACTCACGGACAAAATTATTGCATATTTTATTTTAGGTCTTCATTTCTTTTCCCTCAAGCACTTTTGTGATTTCGGTTGATAAGTCGTCTGTTATATTGGAGTGTTCTACGTATTTTGCAATTTATTACAGATAGAGTAATGTATAGACATTTCTTTTATAACTGAATAAGCGATAACGTTAAATTAGCGGAAAACTATAAATGTAGTATAGTGTGCCTTGACGACTAGAACAGTGGTTTCCATTTATTTAGCGTTGTCAGAATGACATTTTCAGTGCATTATTTCTTCAATCGACTGTTTCTCGCGTACTAAAACGTTACAATGAGACTGGAGGATACAAAAGGCGGCCTGGTCAAGGACGTGAAAGATGTACAACGCCAAGGGATGAGCAATATTTAAGAATTCAATCTTTGCGAAATCGTACACTTACTGCTCCGCAACTAAAAAATCAATTACTAAATGCAAGGCAAGTCAATGTTTCTACCAAAACAATAATAAGGAGACTTAAGGAGGTCGATTTGAAGCCAAGACGTCCTGCTAGAGTTCCTCGGCTTCTTCCACGCCATAAAATCGGACGGTTACAATTTGCAAGAGCACATATGCTTACTGGAATGAACATCAATGGGGAAAAGTTCTTTTTACAGACGAAACAAGAATACAATAATTATGGAAGCCTGATGGACGTAGTTGAGTGTACAGAAGGCCAGTAGAACGTTTCGCAGAATGTAATCTTGCACATAATCTTAGCTTTGGTGGTGGTTCCATTATGCTATGGGCTGGCATTTCTTTGGAGAGTCGCACGGAGCTCATTGAAGTGAATTTAAGGATGAATGCTGACTGGTACATACGCAACATCCTTGCATGTTATACCATATGTCGGCTTTATTGATAAATAATAACGTAAAAGACTCTAATGTAACAGATTTATCAACCGAAATCACAAAAGTTATAAATGGAAAAGAAGTAAAGACCTAAAATAAAATATGCAATGATTTTGTCCGTGAGTGTATATATATAGCAGCAGTGGCTAGACACCTCTTGTGGGGTTGCGCCGCATAAATGCTTTCTAGATCCGCTTTCTGGGGTGGATCAATCCAATTTCATTATTTTCTCGCTTATTTTTTCCATAGCATCCTATCCCTTGTTTTTTCCTTCCATCTAACGATTCCTATCATTCTCAAATCCTCCTCCACTTCCTTCAGCCCGAGCTTCAGTCATTTAAATCTAGGTCTTCCTTGCCTTCTCCTACCACCTGGTTCCCACTGTAGCATTGAACAAGCGACTGCTCGCTCACCGTTTCTTCATACATCCGAGCCATTTTATTCTTTGTCCCTTTATTCTTTTCACTATATCTTCCCCGTTCATTTCTCTCAGTATTTCATGATTCATACGTTGCCTGTATTCATTGTCGTCGGCTTTTATTGGCCATGTTCTCATTATTTTTCGTTCTACTATCCTCAACTCCTCTTCATCTCTTTTTGTCATTGTTATCGTTTCTGCTCCATTAATAATATTATATAATGATAATTCGGCTATCCATATGATAAAAATACACTATAGTTTCCTAAAAAACTACAAAGCGGAAGGGTTGAAAAAATAAATTTTAAAATGCATTCAGAATGTTTAAAGTGTTATATAATCTAATAAGTATAAAAGTGATGATACGAATCATCCTGTAATTTATGTACTGACTAATTTGATACCTTCACACTTCTCAGCATTCCTTTCCAACATAATATAAAAAAAATATATATGACCTTCGGTGCACTTTAAGTTATGAATATCACGGATATGAAATACCAGATTTTAATTTTATCCACCTGTCGATTTGCGTTCCTATTTTATGAGAAAATTCAAATCATGACGTAATATATTCCTTAACGTAAAACCTACTATACGAGGGTGCGTCATTTTGTGTAACGAGTGGAATGTTTGTTTATCTTCCACATCGTTAATTGTCATTTTACATAATTCTTCCCGGTGATAAGATCCCGAAATAACAATTATAAATGCAACTCAAAAAATAACATTGTAAATCTTAGGTTAGGTAAGGTTAGGGGTGAGTGGGTCTATAAGGCCCTCCACTGCGACTGGCAAGAGTATATTATGGCTCACACCTATTCAGATTCCACCAAACAAATTCAGCTTCTTAACAAAGCCGATTTGTTTATTTGGTGGATGATATTTCAAGTCCGAGGGCGAGAGCCTAACATCAGATATACTTAGACAACTTTATCTGAAGCCGTGAAAGGAATGCAGTCGAAAACATTCGATATTGCCACGTTCAACTATGAAAAAGCTAAAGTGCTAAGTATGAAGTGATGATAATTAGAAAGGGGACTTTTTATTATTGACAATATTAACTATAAGATTGAACGTTAATTCTGTAATGTGCTTGTTTCCTTGGATTTTTTCTATTAACATCATCTTTTCAATTCATGAATATTAAAAGATGAACACTTTTCCAAATTTGTTATGGGCTTCTTCAAGCTCTGGCAGCGTTGTACGAAAACCATAATTACCACACACTCCGAATGACATAATTGGTGATTTTTATCGGAAGCCCTGACCAGCTGACTTCTTATTGGCAAGCGTGTGCGAGTGTTCTTCCCTCTCACTTCGTCAATTGACTGATATTGATTTATCCAGTGGCGTTGGTATTGTCAGTGACCTTTGTACGTTTATGACAGATACCGCCTTGTTTCCTCGCCTGTTACCGATGCCCCGTAGCTTCAGATAAACTTGCCAAACTATACCCGATTCGAGCCGCGACGGCTGTTTCATCATCTTCCATACAGAGCCGGCAAGTCGGATCTTCGGACAGTCCAAGGTTTTAACATATGATGATTCAGATGACAGTGGCCTGTCAAAAGGCCTGTTAGATAACGTAGGTCATGCCTGCTATAGCACAGATTATAAAGAGAACAGATACGAAAGCTTGACAGAGAACAGTAAAAAGAGAGGGAGATGGGTGGACATACCCATTTAAATGCCCATCGTCTTATGTCGACTCCGTTCGGGCTGCTTCGCGAAATTGTCAACAGGGTTGTCAATTTGCATAATATTTCCTTCAATTTACGATCATAGGTCAAATATTTTATAAGCATTTTTCTTAAGTGTGATAGATACGAATATTCGATAATTACTTGTTTTAAATCAATTTTATTAACATTAAAAGAATTATACAATTAAAAAGATTATAATGTATAAAAATCATACTATAAATATATACTTCTTCCACAAACCACATCCTTGGCAACCATGCACAAAAACGGTGACGGCTAACATAACCTAACATAATCAAAACGTCAAAACATTCTCAAAATTCATAACGCCATTTTTGTTTGCTTCATTGTTTGATGGTGTTCAATCAGCGATATTGATTGTGTTATATGACTAATCGATTGTGCGTTGTGGTGATATACTCGGTGATATATATGAAAATATGGTGGTATAGATTATTATTCTTATAAAATATAGGTATTTAATAAATACATAAATATATGTTCAATTATGATTATTGTTTTAATTCATGGCGCAGTTTTAAAGATTTAGTGGAAACTTCCAAAAAAAAAACCAGATCCGTCACTAGAAATTGTTATTATTATTTTAAACTGGCGACATCGCGGCCATACAAGTTAAAGGTCCAAGGTCATTGACGACGGAGCTGAAAATCGTTTGATGTTTTACCGGGATTTGTATCTGTTCTCTTTATAATCTGTGGCTATAGTCTAACATTTGCTTGGAGACATTCTTCGAAGGATGTATAAAAGCCTTTGAATGAACCAATCCTGGTACATTATGCCAGAAGTCTAAAGCTCTTCCTGCTGTCCAGGTATTTAGTGATTGTTTGGCAGGCTCTGGTCCGATAGAAACACGTTTGTAAATCCTACAAATAGTTAAAAATTCGGAAATATCCTGACGTAAAAAGCAAATGCAAATTCTATTATAGTCAAATGCAGTCTTATCATGCGGAACATACGATTCAACAAAGACATACTCACCGTTTTTGTATTCTTATGTAATTTAGTTTTCAGCGATTCTAAAAAGTGTTTCACTGCGAAGTTTTTATTTAAATGTCAGTTATGTCACTTTTACAATTCAAAGTAACAATATGAATAATAAGAAGCAATTTTCCGGTATTTCGCATCCTCAAGCAAAAAAAAATGGTGCTTAATCTGATAGATTATTTCGAGAATATATGAAAAAGTGTGCAGGAAACATCAACCAGCATTATTTTCTCCGGGTGTATTTGTAATCTCACATTTTGGTAACCTCTGTGTCTTCTGATTTGATACATATGATGCATGATGAGAGCGCTTTTGACTATATCAAAAAATGTAATAAAGTCTTAGGTATGGAATGGTATGGTGTGCTGCCTAACTACCAGGTGTCTTGTGAAACACACCATAGGAACACCAAAAATCACGTTTCTCAATTTTATACTGAGCACTCAAGCATTTACTGATAACCTTAGTTTGATCATTCAGTGGCCTTTTGCATTCAGTGGCGGATTTGCAGTCCTAGCCGCTCTAGGCCCCAGGCCA
>CAJUYI010004164.1:0-19616 GCA_910591695.1 Galerucella pusilla
CCCCCCCCCTTCCGTTTTTTCTCATTTAAAAACACCTGCCTACATTGTTTCATAAAGGATTAGTCAATTTTAAAGTTATATGCTCCTTTAAAATATTGTATAGTAACGCCAATGGTAAAATATATACTCAATGAAAAGTGTAAAATCTATCATATTAACACTGCCATGTTAATATGTTTACAAGTTTCAATGTAAAATCAATTTTTTCACTCTCAAATATCTAATTCATACTTTTTTTTAAATAAATTGTCTCAATATTTAACCAAAAATCAACATCTACAATTCTATATCAACAATTTTTCTCTCTCTAATTCTTTGTTCATCAACAACCTCAGGTTCCTCTATAGGTACATCGGGTAAATACTCCTCAAGCATATCAATCAACTCTTCTTCTAGAGCATCTTCATCTACTTCAGTCATATAACTACTAATAAGTTGATTGATCTTCTTTTGCTTCTCAGCTCCTTCTTTGGTCTCGTACAAAATACTTTCGATGTTATTAATATTCAAAGCAGCGTTAACTTTCTTTAATGTATCGTTACCTATTTGCAAACCTTCTACAACTTGTGCTTGGATTTGTACAAATTCCATATCGTTTAACATTTGTTCGACGTTGTTAAGAATTATATCCAGCTTGGACATGAGGTGTTGCTGGAATAATTTCTTTTTAATGATAAGTTTAGCTCTTTCTCTGTGTCCGTTGTTTAATAATTTCTTTACCACTTCTCTGTCTTTACTTAACGACTGCTCTATTGTTCTATGATATTGTTTTAATGTATCTCTTTGTTGTTTTAATTTTAGAATTGCTTTATCTTGATCTGTCACTCGAGTAGAGTTCTTTTTACTGCAGATAGTACCCATAGACAAATAGACCACAATATAATTTTAATTCCCCTTGTAAATATGATAAGTACACCTATGATACTGATATGATTATTATTTTAGTTATTATATAAGGTAATACTATTGACAAACGAAATTTATATTCTGGATAACAGTCAAATGAATAAAAAAATTGCAATTTGCATTAGTAGGTCAGTTATATTAAACTTACAAAAGTAATATAAGTTGCATTTTAATGATTTTATTCCAATAGTAAAGAGTAATTCGGGGAAAATATGTTGCAATGACTGTGACCTACCTATTCAAATGTTAATGCTAACAAATAAAAAATAAGGTCAGAAGGTGAACGTGCTACTTAGTATATTTCACCGAAACCTTCTCTCCCTTACATTCAATAATTAAATATAAACTTTAGATTAATTATAGGTCTATTATATCCCAAAATTTGAACGACAAAACTTACCTCTCTCCAAACTGGTTTTCTCGCATATTCAGATCATATTTACAATAACTTGTATATACACACTCACACCACTTGTATTATTTAATTAATGCACAATTATTCGCGTACATTTTGTACTTTTCATCAGGATTTTAAGACTAATTACAGAGAACGGTTTTTCGATGAGGTCGAATGATTTTAAACAGTGCACAAGTGCATTGCTGCTAAGTACATGTTTCTTCTTTCACTTTTTGTTTATATTTACCACAAATAATCTACACATATTTACATCGTGTCTCTGTAATCGTTGCCGGTGTTGTTCAAGCACACAGGTGGATGTCAAAGACGTAGCTTTGTTGACATTGAAGAAATAGTTCATTTGGGTAAATCATCGCCTTCAAAGTAGTGTCGAAAAGAAGAAGACTTTAGTCATACAAACAGATCCATCAAATTTCGAGGTTAGAAATTTCGAACTAAATTTTGTTTACATACCTACTCACTTTCAACCAAAAGCCAAAAGGTAAGAAAAAAATACTGAACTTATAAAATGTATTTCAACAAATTGACATAAATAATACACTAAGGAATAATTTCATTACATCAGCCCAGATTTTCAATCGGATTTTACCAAATGAAAAAAATGCAACATTTCATATCTTCCTTTGCATACCCAGTTTTAACTTGAGAACCATTTTTTTGTAGTTCCAGCTCACAAATAAGGTCTTGTTTTTCTCATTTCTGCATATCTATGTCCAATAGCTGCTAAATTCGGTGCAATTGGGGTACATAGTTTTTTAAACTCATCGACTTGTTCAATGCAAACTATACTTTCAGCTACTTTATATAGATGAGGAATTACGTGAAATAATATAAATTCCTTTCCTTTAGTAACAGCAGTTTCATATTCTATAACATTATTAACTGGTGATCCAAGAAATTCTTTATCTTTTGTAAGCTGAATGTCACAACACGTTTCTTTAGTTCGCTTTCTATAAGTAAAATTTCTAATGCTATCCTCGTTATTCTCATGACCAATGTGCTGTTCCATGAAAGATACCTTAAAGATTACACTGAAGCATTTAATTATTTTTGCACTATCATACTAACCTTGCATTTTTTATTTTCATCTAAATGTACAGTCATAGAAGCTGGACAAAAGCCATTAATCTTATTTGAACCTTTTCTTTTCAACCGGCGCAGTCCTTTTCCTTTCGAAACATAATAACCAGAGCGGTGACAGTTGTATTTAATAATTGTTTTATTTTTAAATGAAACTGTGCCTCTCTCTTTTACAAACTGTGATTTTGTATTTTTTTCGACTTCGCTCTTCCAAGCAATGAAACTTTCCAAGGAGTTAAATTCAAAATGATCTGTCTTGATGATTATATTATGAACAGATTCAAAATGAGTTGTTAAATTCACTTTGGAGCCTTTAAAGTTACACAGAGGACATTTATGCTTTGAGACAGTTTTTATTTCGGAAGAAACACGATGCTTGTTTTTGTGCCCTTTAAAGTCTCTCAAGTGGTTAAATTTTTTCTTGCAGAGTTCACATTCGTACTTGTAAGTTTTGTGGGGCGCTATTATATCGACTTTATCTGTAAATAATAGTTGTAGAGGAAATATCAGAAACAAAATCTAATAATTTCACCTGGATGGGAGGTCTTGGCATGTCTTCTTAAATTAATCAATAGCGTATACTCTTTCTGACACTCGGAACAAGTAAATACATCCATTATTCATATTCGAAAACTCCCACTGATTATTCTTTCTATATTTCTATCATTGTTTATAATATACTGTATAACAAATTTAAGAACATTAAATAAACTGTCAAAAAAATTTATTTCTTCTTCTTTATTGTATAGGTATGTTATGCCTACGATTTTGGTTTATTCTGTGGTCCTGGGTAAGTCATCCCCTAGGATATTACCGATTGTAAGAAAAAGAAGAGGAAGAAGATTATGGATTTGACGTTTATATTTTTATAGGTTATATCTGGTTTGATTTTTAAAAAGATGAAGAGTAATGTTGAACAAGAATTTTAATTAGTTACTGTACTAGTGATAATCTAAATATAATGAGTGTGCTCAGTCCTTTTGTCTACTGGGCTCAAACCGAATCAAATTTGTTTTTAAAAGTAGATTTAAAAGATGTGAAGGTACTCCTTATACAACCAAAAAATTAAGTGTATTGAAACCTTACTCTTATTTTAGAACGCGGAAATTAATGTAGAAAAAAGAACACTACATTTTATTTCGAAAGGAGTTGGAGCTCAAGGACTGAAGGACTATAAATTCGTTATAGACTTTCATTCAGATGTAGATAATAATGTAAGTGGATTTTAGTTAGTCGTTATAATATTTTAAAAACTAGAAAACGCTGTGTTATTTGTATATCTAAAGTTCTTGAAGTTCTCTCAGTTATCGATGTGTTATTTGTATATCTAAAGTTCTCTCAACTATCTTTTATCTTCTCAGATCAAAACAGTCAAAATAACTGATCACAAGATAGATATAGTATTGTTTAAATCTAAAAAAGAATGGTGGCCCAGATTGACCATTCAACCTGTCAAACCGGCATGGTTAAAAATCGATTTTGATAAATGGCAATCTGAAGATGATGTTATTGAAGAAGAAACTAGGGATATAAGTCAAGATTTCCCTGATCTTTATGAGCAATTGCAAAAAGACGAAATGGGGTACAGAAAAGGTGTGTAAACATTTATATAAGTTTGGTTACACCCTGTATGTAGATGACACAACATTAATAATGTTAACTTATCAGAACAAATTGTTTAATGAGAAATTTATGTTTTTTTTTGTGCTACATCGTAATTAAATTTGATAACATTTGTATAATTTGAAATTAGAAACGTACTTAGGTCAAAGTTGGGTATAAAATAAATTACTAATTTGTGCACAAACAATGGATGTACTTAGTAAGTTTGTAGAGACATTTTTTTCACTTTTAACAGCAGTTTTTCTTTATTCTATTTTCAGAGGATATAAAAAAAGTCTACCTGACTTTTTACAATCTATTTATGTACATAGGATTCATGTACATAACAATCATACTATGTATTCGTTATGTTCGTGATGGTACAGACTTTTTTCCTCATGTATACGATTACGTTGGACCTATTATGTGCTTCATGCAATTACTACAATGCTTGGAGATTCTCCATCCTTATTTTGGCTATGTCCAAGGAGGCATGTTAATGCCTTATTTACAAATTCAAGGAAGAATATTCGTGTTAATTGTTAATTTGGACCAAGAAAGACGGATCCAAGTTATGCCTGTTACTTTTTACTTGTTTTTAACATGGTGCGCTATCGAAGTTATACGGTGTGTATATTATATCTTGTTGTGGGTAAAATAGTCTTAATTAAATTTGTTTCTTACAGTTATCCGTATTATATGTCGCAGCTGTACAAAAAGGAGAATAAAGTTTTAAAATGGGTTCGGTACACGGCTTGGATTGTTCTTTATCCCATTGGTTTTGGTTGTGAAAGTGTCATTCTTTTTAGGAATCTTATTTTCGTGGAGCAGAGTGGCAAATGGTCGTTATCTTTGCCGAATACTTTGAATTTTACATTCCATTATTCAGTTTTTCTTCGAATGTATTTACTCTTCGCCATGATACCCGGTATGTACGCTCTCATGACGCACATGCATAAAACTAGACAACGAAAACTTGGCGCTAAAATTAATAAAATTAAACGAACTTAATTTTCTTTTTTAATTTGATCACATACAGCATTTATTATTTTAATGTTTATCACGTATATTTGTTGTTTTATTGAATAAAATTGTTTTTATAAATAATTTGTTTCCTTCAATGCCCCATCCATAAGTAAAGTGGAGAACCCCTTATTAATGAATACTTGTGTGTAAGCTTAGTTGCCTATACCAGTTTGTGTATGTTTGGCTGCCTGTACCATTTTGTGTATGTTTAGTTGCCTATACCATCCTATGTATGTTTAGTTGCAACGAGTAAAATAATTCGTTTTGCATTGTTTTTGTATTACATACAAGTCAACGTAATCACCGTAAATAGACCAGGGTCGATAATTTTCGAAACAAAAAAAATAGTAGGATAAAACCCATTAGAAGAGGAGGGGAATATGATATAATTAAGGAAAAGAATAAATTACGGGCGATCCGAGTTCGGAAAGTGGGAGGGGGTGAGGTTTTAAGGGTGAAAAATGGCTTATCTCGATTTCCGGCAAAACTACAAGCCCTACGGAAAAAAGTTGAATGGCAAAGTTGTGAGTAATAAAAAGCTCTAAAGCTTTTGTATTCCCAATTTTTACACATAACCTCAAAATTTATGTGAAACTCGTTGCCAAGATGACATTGACATTTCAGAGCGCCATCTATCGAATTCTACTTTTACCAATACCATTTTGTGTATGTTTGGTTGCCCGTACCATTATGTGTATTATCAGTTGCCTATATCAATCATAGAAATAGCTGTTACTTAACAAAATAATTTAATGACATTTTGTACATTTGTTACAGTGGTGCACATTGTGTTTATTAATTAAACTTTCCTTATTCTGAATAAATTTCCATTCTTGATTACGAGTAAAATGTCAACACTGACGTTTGATTGCCCCGAACTAACAAAATAGGAGGCATGTCCTTCGTAAGGACTTCTATCCAAGCTAAATACAGCGGTGCAGAGATCATATTTTTTCGTGGTATAGGTAAAGTAACTACAATTATATTAGCCGAACTGGAATGTTCGAGCAGTAGTTCTCTCAACCTTAGATGTCTGTTCGTTTTATCTTTCACTGCTAGAAGCTCTGCATCCGATATAGTACCTAAAAAAACAACAGTTTTGAAGAATTATATCAAAAAAATATCAGGTAAGTCAAAACGCATGAATGTTTGGTTGCCTAATACTGGGATTTTGGTGCATGTTTAGTTGCCTATCAAGAAGTAATATTACGTACCTGATTCTGCTGAAGCGTTTTCATCATAACTTCTAAAATCCGCTATGAGTAATTCAAAGAAATTCTTGGTGCTTTCTTGAGGTTTTGCGGTTATATCAGATATAATTTTTAAATCAGTGTAATCTATCCTAAATTTCGCAAGAAGACTCGCCATATTTCTATGTTCCAGCTCTAATTCGTTACGCTTGTTTGCCAATGCAAAAACTCTTAGTTTGCAATCGTGCCAGTTTTTTCTCGTACATATAATATACGGTAATAGAAGAGTTAAACCTGAAAAGTATATACAGTGCATCCCAAAAATTTTTTTTCATATTAATCTTACCTCCATCGTCATACAGCCACCATACGTCTATAGTGCCCCCTTTTCTTTGCTTTTTTTGGAAATAAAATATCTCCGACGGCAGAATTTCTTTGATATCTGCCATTTCTATAGATTCAGTTATTGACTTCGCTTTTTTCGTGGTTTCATCCGGATTTGGAGCTTCGCTAACCAAATCTTTGTTTGTTCTTATAGATTTCCCTCCTCCACTACTACTGCTCGCTAAAACATTCTAAATTATCCAAACTGGATGGAATTTCAACTCTTTTTTTACCTTGCGATATTTGGCTGTAGGACTGATGACGCTGCAGATTATTTTTTATTTCGTCCTCATTCAAAGGATTGAAATCGAAACCTTGCTGAATTCTTATAATACCTACGCCCATGTGTAAATCGAATGCAGTACTAAAAAGTAATAGGATGTTAATACGTCATTAACGAAGTAACCTTGGGGTAAAAACGGTACGACAGCGCCACCTGGAATACATTTATAGCGGCCAAAAAAAGAATCATCTCTATCTCGGAAACTATTAGACGTAGAGACATGCGGTGAAAAATTTGATAACTAAAGTGACCAAAATAAAACCATGGAGATTATTTTTAGGTTTCAAAAATAGCCGCCAGAGGGCGTAACGGGCATATAAAAATTGTAATTTCAAAGCGACTGATCGGAATTTAACCAACTCGGTCTGTTTCTTGGTGACACCACTAGGGGGCGTTTACTTACTGCAAAACATCAAAGTACTGATGTCTATCTTCTTTCGAACAAGTCTGCCAATCGTTTTTAAATCCCAATAAAAGAATGTTCGGTTTGAGTTTACCGATACCACAAGCTTTCAATAGAGCCTTACAGCCCTCATCGAAAGATAGACCGTCGATTTGCATATAGAACGCTTTCAATTTGTGAGCTCTCATCCAACTGTTCGCCTTGTAATTCAAAACGTTTCGTACTCTTTGTTGAAGAGGACCCTGCAAAAAAATTGTTTTTTAGTAACACGGTGCTAAATCTGGCGAATAGAATTCCCATACCGTATTGATATGTCCACAGACTAGCATCGAAAAATTCTTTGTTAGCAAATGCGCGAAGTCTACCAGAGCTGGTCTAGCACTAGGCATGCCCGATAGTACTAGTATTTGCGGTCTATAGTTTTTGACGTGCTCTTCGACGGTGTTCAGTTGATAGACTGCTTGTAGTGCGTTTTTATACATTTGAGCTTGAGTTGTGGATCCCCAATTGACATCTGTCGTTAAAAATAAACGTTAAAATAATATTAATGGAAGGTAAGAGATAGATTTACCCGGTTTTCTGTAAGCTACTACCAGATATAAAGCTAGTACTACGGCAAATGTTAATAAAGCTGTAATCCATGATATCAAAAACATTACCAATAAGCATAAGATTGATCCTAGAAGGCTTAACCACATGTTATAGAACTGAAAAGAGATTATTTAATGAGATAAACTGCTCTACAAAAGACTTACTTTGAATGTGGGTCTCCATCCAACTGGTTTGGCTAAAGATGCATGGAAAGTGGAGAAATTTATCAAAGTATATGCCGCCAAAAAGAAATTCGAAATTAAAGGCGCTATCAAGTTTAATTCACCTATAAGAAAATATTTTCGAATTTAGTTTGGTAGATTTTTTTACATTCAACTTTTTACCTATTAAAATAAAACCGATGGCTATGATTAGTGTTAATACATAACCTCTAAGAGGTTCGTTATTTCTTCCATAACCTTTAGCGAACCAAATTAAGCCTGGATATAATTTATCTCTGCATAAAGCTTGGAAAACTTTCGGGGCTGAAACTAAAGATGCTAAAGCCGAAGATAAAGCAGCTGCGAAACATCCAGCGTAAATTATAGGTCCTACCCAGGACACTAATTCAACAACCTACAATGTTTATATATATAAAAATGTAAGATATTGTGAGGAGTTTCATTACTTACTTGGAAATTATTATGAAGTCCAAATTTACATTCACCGGGTAAGCAAGTAGGCCAGCTTCCGTTTACGTAGTCTGTAACATTACCACTAGCGTCTCGAAGAACTGTACATCCGGCAACAATGGACATTAAAATGTAGGTTAAAGATGTTACTAGTATAGCAAGTAAAGTTCCTTTTGGTATGGAACTTTGAGGGTCCTAAAATTAACTGTACTATAAAGATGTTGTTAGAAAAAAATTGTTTTATTACTTTAAGATCTCCTGAAATATTAGCTCCGGCTAAAATTCCGGTAGCTGCAGGGAAAAATATTGAAAAGACGCTGAAGAAGCTGTGGTGAACCCCTTCGGATAGTCTGTAGTCTGGGAAGAGGTTAGTGTAGCTTAGTGTAGCTAAAAATTTAAGAAATAAAACTTTGATGGGATTTTTTTTTAAATTTACCATTGTATCCTAAAAATCCTTGTGCTTTGCTATCTAGATTTTGTGGTCCAATAAAACTGCCGATAAAATAATCTAAAACGGCAATTAATAGAACTATAAGTAGGCCAAATTGAGCCTAAAACAAAAAGTTAATATAAAACTGCTGCTTCTACTTTTCAAATAAGTTACCTTAGCTTCCCATTCCATTCCAAATACGACAATTCCTGTTAATAGAATAATTGTAATGCTGCCGACGATTCTAATATCATTAACACTGCCATCTACTACTTTTAATTTATATACATCAAGTAGATCTTGTAAAGATTCACAAAAACCGACCACATACATAGCGCACGCTACTGCATTCGCCAATGAAAATATCAAACCAATCGATCCTCCGAATTCTGGACCTAAGCTTCGGGATATCATGTAATACGTCCCACCTGTAACGAGTGATAAAATAGTATATTACACAACAAGACTTCCCTACCAAGGTGTGTATACAATTTTTTCCACTACTAGCCAAATTTAAGACAAAAATTAAAAATAATTCACGAACGCACCTCGAGAAGCGTTTACCCCGTCGTCTGACTGCCAAGTACGCTGTCAGTTTTCGATATATTACGAACGTACTCGTAATGTCATCAGTCACTTTTGGTTGAGCGCGAATTTTAAACTAATGGCATTTTCATGGGTATGAATTAACAAGTGAAGTGAATTCATATCAGGAGGGTTAAGAATAACATATTTTTTTTCATGATAACGATATTTATCTCAAAAAGTTATAAATATTTATGAAATTTAGTTTTAAAAATTTTCTTAGATTTAAATAAACCGCTTTAATGAAACCAATGACAGAAGCTCAAAGTACGTTCTGTAGTTAAATCCTACTCGACTATCCAAGTTGATTAGGACAAAGTGAAAGTCGACTAGAAGAATTTGACAGTTGTCAATTTACATCATCCACGTTCAGTTTTTAGTAGTTGTTTGTGTTATTTTATAGTAGAAAGTGTGCTTCTGTTTATTTACCTTTCAAAAGACAATACTAATAAAAAACACTACCACAAATACTTTAATAAAATACGGAAATCAATAAACACACAAAACAATAAACCACATAAACAAAACATTTATAGGTTATGGCATTTGTTATTAGGCAATCCAGTGACCTGTCAAATAAAATTCAATATGGCGACACAGGGCAAACAAATGTGATTTAATACATTGTAGACCGTGGATTTTAGTATACATTGAAATTCATGAAACGAGTCCATTGCCAACTTCACAGCTAGTAGTGGAAAGATAAGGTTAATTTTGACATTGTTTTTTCTTAAAATATTTAATAGTCCAGTAAACAAGGATTAAAATTTTGTATCAAAGTTCCATATCTTCCTTTTTTTATAAGCTTCAAAACCTCTCGTTTACCGGACTATAAAGACTTTTTTTGAAGAATAATCTAGTTTATATTTACCCCCCTTTTATATCTCCATTTGTACTTATAGCTGACATTGATAGGGACGTTATGGAAGTCACTGTTGTAGTTGTTAAAATCAGTAATATAGATTGCACTGAAAATATCAAGCATGAACTATTTCTATTGGTTATGATGTAGACAAGATTTTTCAAAAATTACTTACACTCATCTTCTTAATACTTACAAATTCCAGCCTGTCCCACCACCCATGTCAATCGTAGAAATAGCATAACACCCCATATATTTAGTAGACATCTTACGAACACACCCTGTATCCAACCGAATTTGAATTGTCCTTTATTTTCAATTATTTTACCATTTGCTGTGCTGATTCGTTGATTATTCTACAAAATTTAAAATAAAAATTTTTTTTGGGACACATATTATTTCAACATTTGACAGTTAAAATTTTTCAAAATTTACTCAATTAAAAGCATATTAAATATTATAATCAAATTCCTCGATAATTTCTGCATGTTTTTATTATTACAAGTTTAGGTCTATCTCTCCAAATAAGGGGTGGGGGAGAGTGGAAACCTTGTTACGAAAAAACGCCTGTAATTCGGGTTCTGCTTGACCGATTTTAATAAACTTAATGTTGTTTGAAAGAGCTTTTGTTGAACAATCGAAAATTTGTAAATATGAAGCAATCTGAATAATAACATAAATGCTAGAGGGCGCTGTTTTATTTTTTTTTTGAATATTGTGTTTTCTCGTAACAATTTAAATGGAAGCATAGAAATTGAAGAAGATCTTTAAAAAGTAGACTAAATTAGTAATAAAACACTGCAAACCGCAAGGCGATATCTCTTTCCTATCCTGAGATATCGTAAGAAACAGGTAAATGGCGGGAATTGATATTCCAACGTCAAGAAGGCTGGTGAAGTAAGTTGTGCTACATTTTTTCAATTAATAAGAATTTTATACATAGGCGTGCCTACGGGGGGGGGGGGGCAGGGTGGTCCATGGCCCATCCTAATCGGTCTACCCAATTCCTCAAAATACCATCATTATTTTCTCCGGGTATATTTGTAATCTCACATTTTGGTAACCTCCGTGTCTTCTGATTTGATACATATGCTTAGTGACTTGAACCCGCACGATAAGAGCGGTTTTGACTATACATAGCCGAATAGTAGAAAGAAAAAAAAAGAAACAACCATTTTCAAGGCTATAAAGTACTATTTACACATTACAAAAATGTTTCACTCGCCCCTACTCGTACAAGAATCTCGATTCCGTCCTGTATATCATCACGAATAGATATAATTTAAAGTACGTGCTGCTAATGAATGGATAATCTACTTAATAACGTCGACATAATTACTAATAATTACAATTATAAGAGATCGTTTATTTGTAGGAGTGGGTGTTTATAATTAAATTTTAGTTATCAGTGTATTAGGTTTCTGTGCTTACGAATTTCGAGATATCACCAAGTCAACTAACAACTGCAATCGAAAGTTAAGTCATCAATTAATAATCTCACCTATGAACTGGATGACTGAGGCAGTTAATCACCTTAATTTTCAGTAGTGGGTTAAAGTGTTAAAATGATTAATTTAAAATTACAACACACACATCGCCTCCATGACTCTCTTTCTCACTAACACACTGTTTTCCCTATAGTGATCGTTGAACTCCCATAGCCCATCTACTTTCACAGATACCTGTATATAATTTTTTACGAAAATGAATGCATAAGTCAAAGTAAAACTGAGCTAAGAGTTTGAACAGGGACCCTAACGGGACATTGTCTCCTGAATGGGCACCTGTAAAAGCTCAAAATAGTGGAGGAAGAAGAATGCAGATTTTGTGGCATGGAAGAAGAAACCTCCATCCACAACTTTTCAACTTCACAGAAATTCAGAATCCTAGAGCATGGAACCTGGAAGATTACTGGATAGAAGAGGAACATTTACCTAAGTTGAAGCCTGTAGACATCCTAAAATTCCTCCGAGAAATAGGACTAAATATATAAATACATACAATAAATACACACATACATACATACAAGGTTGATTAAAATTATTGGATACCTTATTGGTAAGTGTAGAGTCCCTTAATTCATCTAATGTTGGTCTAATTGCCGCTTGTACGGACATTATGTTCCTGTAATTATCCAGACGTGGTAAAGCTTCCCTTGTCAAATGCCTAAAACAAAAATTAAATGCTTCTTTTCGAAAGGAATCTTCCAGGCATAATCATGCTTAATCTGAGAGGTCCAAAGACATTGCTGGGTGGCTTAATGTTTCCTCAAGCTTTTTCTAACATTTAAAACGAGTTTCTTACCTAAAGCTTTTAAGATAGTCGCTGTTTAGCTTGGTTCTATCCGTACAAGAATGAACGTCATCTTCATCGTCATTAGGATTGGTGATTTTAACACGGAGTTCAACTGCTTCTTCGAGTTCTTCGTCATTGTTGACTTTATTTACTTGAAAACGGGTTTTTTTGTCCTCTTTTTCCGGTAAATTTTCAGCCAAGTCAATTTGGACGTCGTCCTGACTTGACTTTTTCGACATCATTAGATACTAATGACAACTTATGTGATAGGTAAACTGTAAAAGTGGCAGATGTATATTTTTTATAAAATATAATTCAAAAATGAGAAAAACTTACTTGTGAGTTGAAAAAATAATACAATTATATTAAATTCTTCCACAATTTAATATTCAATGAAATCCTAACTTAGTTTATTTACTTCAGCGCGTATTGAATACGATTGAAAACATTCCGAGAAGACGTTAAATGCGACTACTTGTCTCCGTATGAGAAAAGCCGGCTTGAACGCTATTGTAGTTGAAAGCATGTGCTCGATATATATAGGGGAGATCGGAACGCCTCTATAAAACAGGATTCAGTCAGTTCCCTTTTTATTAAATCGATAATGGAACATAAAAGGGGAGGATTATATACTTGAAAATGCTTCTACAATAATCCCTATTTGAAGATTTAAAAAAAAATACTTTTCACTATGTTTATTGAGCTCGGTATTGTTTTATTTACATTTATTTGAGCTATTGGTAGACCTAGTACGACCTTGATCAAAGTTACCATGTCGGGAATTATTATAAAACTCACAATACCTCAATCACTATTTTCTATTTGTTTTTTTGTGTGTATCTTTTAAGTCCAAGTTCCATTTTCAATGTAATTGATAAGAGTCCATCTTGGAGCTGTAATAGTACTACCGTGACCATATTAGATAATCCTAATACTACCCCAAACTCAGAGTAAATTTCCTACTTGATTTTGATAGTTTTATTGATGTATCTTCGAAATACAAGGTCTAGTATCCACAAAGATGAAATGGAACCACCTTGGAATTGCACTGGTACGTCCCTGATCATAGTTAGGTACTTATTTCCTTTTAAAAACGAATAAAATCTTTATTATATTTCTGCAGTGTGACGATGACACAACTTACATCAAGCTGTATTACTGGTTGCATACAACTACCTTCCATTTTCACTCTTTAATTTTTGGTGAAGGAGCAGGGAAACATAAAGTAGTTTATGCAAATTTTAGTACGACCCTGATCTAAGTTACCATGTCGGGAATTAATATAAAACTCACAATACCTCAATCACTATTTTCTATTTGTTTTTTGTGTGTGTATCTTTAATGTTCAAGTTCCAATACCAAAGTAATTGATAAGAGTCTACCTTGGAACTGTAATAGTACTACCGTGATCATAATTAGATACCTATCTGTCATTATCCTAACAGTACCTCAAACTCAGTACATTTCCTACTTGATTTTGATAGTTTTATTGATGTATCTTCGAATTCCAAGATCTAGTACCCACAAAGTTGAAATGGAACCACCTTGGAGTTGCACTGGTACGTCCCTGATCATAGTTAGGTACTTATTTCGTATTAAAAATGGATAAAACCTATATATATATATTTCTGCAGTGTGACGATAACACAGCTTACATCAAGCTGTATTACTGGTTGCATACAACTACCCTCTATTTCCACTTTTTAATTTTTGGCAAAGGAGCCGGGAAACGTAAAGTAGTTGATTTATGCAAATTTCTGAGCATTTTTTAATTTCTTTTGTCCGCAAAACTCGCAAGGACAACTAATACGACCACGGTATAATATACGCAGCCTTCTAAATTTGATAATTTCAAGTTGATTGGTAAATAACTCACTAGTAATCATGGGAGAATATTAAATTTACATTTAATAAGTAATAAAGTAATTTGTTGGTACTTCCTCATTGTGTAACTATAAAATACATCTCGACGTTCTCTCTGACAAAGTGCAGGGTACTATTATAATTATCTTCTGCTTTAACATCTGCCTCTTTCACTTTTCCTTACAGTTGATGCATTAGGAAACGATTAATAAGGCAAATCATGATTTGAAAATACAATTTATCACAGAATTGATCGTATCACAGCAATTTTTATAAATTGCGTGAAGGTACTTAGTTAGATAGATGGGAAATTTCAAGTTTACTTTCTGTAAGGTGTCGGGGTCGAATCTCAATAGCGGAAGATAATGATGTTTTTATTTAAAAACTTTAAAGAAGAATGCAGATGAAGTCTGGAGGCTGTACGTTGTATTTTGGGTCATATAACTTCCTGTTTGGGGGGGTTAAAATAAGAAGAGGAAAGAGAGAAAGTGGAAACAAAAATTAACAGATATATTGTGTGTTGTTAATGTAGGTATATACTATATGCAAGAGGGAAAGTATGTTCTATTTATGCGTGGGTACTTTCCAATAAGTAGCGCCAAAAATTACTAACTACCTATTGTTTAGAAAGTGATAAGAATATTGCGAAAATCAATAAATATAGATACCAAAACATTAATTTGGAGATAAGCGAATGATTATTATATTAATACCTATGTCGAAGGTTAAATTATTACAACAATTTACTTTCTATTCATTTCAATATATCAAAAAGCACGATTCTTTTATTTAATTAATAGCAGTTGAAGCGTTTTTTAAGGAATAAGTACCACTATTAAGCTTAACATAGCCGTAAAATTTGTCTATAATTAGTTTTTATTAATAATTTCAGTTCACATACATTTAATTATGCAATATTAATACGCGTATCAAGTGGTGTGGGTTGCCTATCTAAAGGAATGACCGCTTATGTATATTTTGTAAACGTGTTAAGTACAGCGTACATGCACTGAAAAGTATGTCAAAGTCTTGCCAGTCTGTAAACAAATTACTGAATACATACTTTCTACCATGTAAAAAATCTGCTCCTGCTCGATTTATTCAAGACGAGTTTAAGTTGCGTAATGTAATATAACATCTGCGGGTTTTTATATTATAATATTATAATGTTCGTAATAGTTATTTATTCACACGTATTTTAGTCAATTTAATTTCAAAGACGGTAACTACATTCACCAACTATTTCTTATGGACTACACGAAAAAGAAGAATACAATAGACAATTATTATTGTGGAAGATATACTGAGTGAATTACTTTTTACGTAAAGCATGTTCATCTTTAATAATTACTTTTCTAAACAATAGTATACGTAGTTGTTTGTATAGTTATATAAAGAATTACATTAGAATTAATGAGAGACCTAGTTACATATAAATTTATGTATATTTTTTAAAACATCTAATAATTTATTCAATCTAAATAGTAAATTATACGATTTGTAGCTCGAGCATTGATCTAAAAACACCATTTTTATATCGACGAAAACGAGAAAAAATATCTTTGTATAAAACCCTCTTAAAATTTATTTTCAACCATTGCAGTGGGCGTATTTTTTTTCAAAAGCTTTCATGAAGAATAAAAAAACTTGTTTCCAGACAACCAACAAGCACCAAAAAAGTAAAAATCAATTAGTTTTTATTGAAACCATGTCAGTGTATCGCCTGCAGGAAGATTCTCAAACCGATTGCTTTATATGTTTCTTTATAAATCGGCTGGAGCCTTTACTATACTATAAAATGCACAGAAATAATATAAAAGTACAGCTTCTTGTGAGGTGAAGTTGTTTTAGTGGTACAATTAGTACAATTAGAACAATTGTGAATATAAAACAAGTATGTCAATTTAAATAAGAACCTAACAGGGTAGGCAACTCAACTTACAACCAAAACGTCATTATCTTTAAGGACCCTTCACAGTAAAGATCCATCCACACTGTATGTCATAAATACAACCAATTAAAGTATAAACAAAAATATTTTGCACTTTCCTTGACCCTGTGGCCGTGAAAAGTGTAAAAATTCATTAGAATTTTGAAACGGATATTGTTATTCATATTTCTCAAGTGTCGAATGTTTATTGACAATAATAGACACACCTTCATTTTATATGATTATTTAAATTATATAATTAACAATTAAATTACTTGGAATTTAAATAAAAAACAATAACAAAAAAAGCATGAATGTGTTACAAACTAAAAATAACCGGGTCGACAATTTACGTATTTTAAAATTTATTTAAAATATTAACTTGAAGTGTATTTACAACTTTCTAGTAAATAACAATTTAATGATGCCAAATAGCTTGCATAAAATGTTCAGTTAGCACTTCCCCAATAATTAGTATTAACAAACGAAGCTTTTTTTATTTAAATAACAATTTTTGCAGCGGTCAGGGTTATAGGTTGTAAGTAATCTCCGTAGGGTAAATAGAGAACATTTTACATTCTCTTTTTCATTTTGTAAACATTAATTATATATTTATATAGCATTTCTTTCACTTATGTACAAAATATACAGACGCGATGACTGAATACATAAAATCACCATGAAATGTACAAACTTCTAAGGAGTGCAATACGAATTAGATAATTGATCGTTAGCTTTTGTAACATTCTTTTACTTTGATTGGGTCAGAGTGACTTCAGTATTATTGTTTTCGTTAACAGCTTGAGCAGATTGCTTAAAATTTTACAATACAATACAAATGTCAGTTATATTTATTTTTGTTGATATTCGTTTAATTGTGTATGTCCATTTTCGATTAGATTTTTTGTGCATTTCTAGTTAGTTGTATCCCTATTCTTCTAATTACTTTTTCTACTGACATCTCACATAATTAGTGACAGATAACAGAAATGAAATGGTGACTTGCCAAAAGTTCCTAGAATTATTGGCCACCGATATGTCGAGTATTCAGCTAAAAATTCATAATGTATGACAGGAGCTGTAAGTCATTGACGTAATTTAACATAAGAGTAAGAGCATAACCTATATCTTCATCACGATTTTAAAAAAGAAGACCATAGAACTGTAGCACTATATCGTGAATGTATGACAGGAGCTGTAAGTCATTTAATAAGGCAGTTTTAGCGAGGATACCGTTGAAGTGATTCAGTAACCGAACACTAACCGCGTTGTTTTAGCGTCCAACGGTATCATAGGGGAAGGTGTTGTGACGAAATATGCTGACGTCATTGTTTGATACCGTTGATCTGAAACATTTCAACAAGTCAAGAGGTAGGTTACTGGCGGTTACTGAAAATTTTGTTTACAAACATGAAACATATATGTGTCAGTGTCACATCGTCGTACCTAGTAGTTTATAAGTATTATTCTATTCTATGGTCGTAGTCTAATTGTGAAACAAAAATTAGCTTGTTAACTATTTGAAAGAAGTCAGCTGAACATTTGATTTGCTTATTGAAAAACAATGGAATTTTTTCTCTGTCTATCCTTAATAAATTTTCAAGAAGTTTTTGAAATGTAGATTTTTTTAATTTAAATAATTCGTAAAACGCAGTGTTGTTGTAATTATCCTGCCAAGCAAATTCATTCATTTTTTGTGTTTCTCTCTTATTATTGCTGACGTTAAGTAAACATCGATATTATTTTCAATTGAAAGAGCATTGTTTATTAAAAACAAGTTTTCCTCAACAATTAGCTCCCAAATTACTGGAAGTAACTGAAGATTTAATTCCATTTTTTTAATTTTTCCAACAAGAAACAAGAACGAACAAAACGAAAACAAACCCTAGATAACCAAATATAAAATATGTCAAATTAAGTGTTAACCGTTTTACCACCGTTTATGTTTTAGCGATCTTTTCCAGTTACTGGTAGTGGGGATAACAATTACATACCGTAACGATACCGATACCGGTTACTGAAGCTTCAACGGTATCCTCGCTAAAACTGCCCTATTGACGTAATACAACATAAGGGAAAAAAAGTAGAACATAGAACTGTGGTCCATCTTATTTTTGTCAAGTTTAGCACCCCATTATTGTACTCACATTTATCTTCATTCCTTTCTCACTTCATTCTATTTATTCCACTTAAATCTGTATACTTTTAAGTTTGAGGTAATAAAAATCTCTCATATCATCATCATAAATATCAATAAAATATAAATAATTGTAGTTTAACATTCGTTAAATATTCAACAGTATTATTATTAAAAATGATGCTGGTCTATTATTTCTACACTCGGTCGTAAGTTAAATTATATTTCTATTAAATTATGAATGGTCATTAATTTTTACTATTCAATTCTATTGACATAGTTACGAACATCCCAAGTCAAATTAAGATCGGTGAAAGGTGAGCCATCATCTGAAACTCATTTTTAGAATAAATGTGAATGGGTAGTATTGAACGTTATTTTAAAAAGACTGAAGCAATTACCCAAGATGAAATTAGCATATAGTATACTGTTTATGATTTTATTTCAATGATTTTGTATCACCAAAGTGGTCCCATTTTAATTTTATGTGTGTCGTACCTTACAATTTAAAATATACACCAAGAAAACAACGTCTATCTATAGTAATTGAGGTATAGTTTGTCTCAAAGTAAATCGTCTTCGCTTTTGCCGAAATTAATGGGCCAATTGCATTAAATAATAGCTGCTGTAGAAGAGATTGCCAGTTAAAAATGATCGAATTCACAAATATCTCCATCATTTCACTAAACTTTTTTTCTTTTTTCCTCCTAATTGAGAGATTATTGATGTTTCATTTCAGTAAATATGTCATATTTAGATGATTGCCGTTAAAAGCGAGGAATATATACTTTAAGACAAACTCTATTCTTAAATTAATTACAATATAGTCATTTCTGCTTCACAACCGACGCTGCAAAGTGGGCAATTACAGCCTGTGCGTATACAGAAACTCAATAATATAATCACATATAAGTATTTCTTATTTTCAAATTCTATAGATTTATATTATAATGTAGCACAAGGTTATACACGTTTATTACACGTAGATTCTTTTAATAC
>CAJUYI010004165.1:0-18867 GCA_910591695.1 Galerucella pusilla
ACACCCTGTGTTGATGAGATGAAATGCCAGCCAAGCCTAAAAAAATCCCTTTGATAAACTAGTGAAAACCCCATCTCTTTGGAGCAATTAATAAGCTGGGCATTTATGTTTAAAATCAGTCACTCTTATTTGGGACACCCTGTATAATATTTCTGTCATAAATTCGAAAACCGGGTGAATCTATGAATTGTCAAATTGTTAATGTGAGAATCCTTGAATTGAAATAACAATTTTATGATTTCCACCAATTTGTAAAATACAGGGTGTTCTATGAATAAACGGTAAAATTTATACTTATATAATATTATATACTATAGGTCGTCAATGCCGTATAAGTTATTTTATTGATGATGTACCATGATGTCACTTCCACTTTTCCTCCCCAGGTAGTAAAAGTACTTTTTCGCCCTAAGGAGGAAAAGTACGACTTTGCTCCCTACAATGGGCCACCAGGAAATGCATACTTTGGATAGAGGTAGGCGGAAAAAGTGATTTGTTTTCTTCTATTTATTTTAAAAATGTGCATGTTCTACAAAAACACATAAAATATTCAGTAGTTACTTATAACGAATTCTATGTAAAGATAAGAGTTAATGGAAAAATGAAGTGATAGCTTGCATTCATAATTCAAAAATACTTCCGAATTAATCAATAATAAAAAGTTGAAGCAATGGTGCAATGATTTTCAGAATGTTCCAAATATTTCTCAGTTACAGGCATGTCACGAAAAAGCTGGACAATTTTTTATAGTGAACTGTGATTGAGTAAATAACTACAAAACCGAGATGGTTTTCTACTAACATGGAAATATAGCTCGTGGTTAGATGTGGGCATGTAGCTGTTATCGCATTTTTGACATTTTCTTTACTGAGGTTAATGTATTGATGTGATTTCAGCATTATCTTCAATCCAGGATTATGCTCGTAAAATGGTTTGTTATATCGTTCAGATATCTCACGCCGTTTAGCTAAGAAGTGGGTCGCTCACAAATATCTGAAATGGTGGAGGAACTCACCAGGATAGAGGCAAGCGAAACAGTTCATATTAGAACACTCGCCAAAATTTACAGCAGATCTGATGGCCAAAGATAGGAAATCTGTCAAAGCTGTTGTCGGTCTGTTAACGGGGCATTGTAAGCTCAATAGGCATTCAAAGCTGATGGGATTGAGAAACCAAGATATGTGCACATGTGCAGGTTTTGTCACCTAAAAGAAGAAACGGCAGAACACATTCTATGTCAGTGGGATAGCCTGGCAAATGTGCGTTTTTTTGCATTAGGCGGAGAACAGCCATTGGCAGAGAGCTATATGGAAGGTTCAGTCTCCACACTAATAGATGTTTTGAAAAAAGTCAGGCTGGAGAATGTAATCTAGAGTTTAGAGGATCACAATAGATTTGAAAAAGTCGCAGTGAAATAGGCCATAAGCCACCTCATAAAATCTAATGTAATTTAAATCTTAGCTAAGAAGTGTAATTTAACGTCTGTCGTGGCACATAGCCAGAGAAGTAGTTGCTGCCTCCTAGTGATATGTTTTCAAAAACTTTCTAATCCGTTATAATAGTTTTTGTTTCCATTAATGAACAAAAACACTCCACTTTTGAAATGTAAAATTAACTCACTGAGTTGTTGGTAGAGTAGTTGTTTTATCATGAGACATTAAGACCTAAAAAAAGGACGTTAACCATTCGACATCATTATTGCTGCCAGTAGCGTGTTCAAGGGATATAATCAGTGAATAAATTATGACGAGAAAAACAATTACAATCATAAAAATATAACGAATTTACGACTTAATTTCATATCATCCTGAAAAATGTTGTAGTTGTATAAAATAATGTGACGATTCAAATATTCAAATAGTTTTTTATTCATAGGTACCTATTATGGAGATGAGAAATTGCTGAAAAAATGTATGCTTATTTGTTTCAAAAACTCTTCAACACATTTCTAAGACTCCCACATTTATAGAAAGCTACATTATCATCGGGTAAGATTTGATTGAAAAATTCGATGTCCATGCGCTCAACCAAAAATGACTGATCACATAGGGAGTACGTTCATAATCTAAGGAGCGGAAACAGACAGTGTATGTCAGTTAGACGACGAGGTAAACGCTTCTCGTGTTGCCTTTGTGAGCGCTTAGGTGTATAAGTATAACCATTGTCTAATATAAAGAAACAATGGTATAACTCTTACAATAACGGTGCAGTAGCTTGGTGTACCATATACTATTGTTTTTGTCATCGCGTCCGACTCTATTTCGTTGAAACTGCTCTTTTAAAAATTGCAGTAAGCAGTTGTATTGAATATAATGTAATTATGAATCCTCCTACTTCTAGCAATAAAGTCAATAAAGTCATAACTCATAAGATTATCAGCCGTGATAGGGTCGCGTTTATTTTGTTGGTGAATGATGAATAGGCATTATGACACTAAGAATCACTAAAATATTGATTTGATATAATTATATAAGATACGAAGATTCTAAAGAAATCACTTATTTTCATTTTACATGTGTGATTACATTTATTTCAGTAAAAATATAAGCACAAAATTTAACTATCCGCCATCTTATCTCAAACACCAATCAGAAGAGAGTGACGTCGTACTTTCGCAAATATATTATGATCCGAACATCTGTTTTGAATTTCCTTTGTAGTTTGTTGGCTTTGCTTGGTTCATGTGTCAAGTGTTTTAAGTTTGACTCATAGAGAAATATAATCTTTCTATGGTTTGACTTGGACGATTTTACCACAGGACACAGATCATAGATAATCTATCGACAAAAATCACCTATGAATGGTATTTACGAATTGATGATGTCATAGACAGACGCCATTACTATTCTAACGTTTTGGCGCATAATTTTGAAATGTGTTTTCAAAAGGTGAATTTTTCCTTCAAAAACTTTTTTTCTCACAGAAATAACATTTATTGTGGATAAAGTATATACGTAAAAACATCGTGGAACAGTTTTACAAAATCAGTCCTCATGCCTATTATCATCTGAAAACTCTATGAGACTTTGTGGTCATTCTTATCATAATAATTCACTTGGTACTTTTTCTTTTTCATTATGTAATGTGCGGCTCTGCACGGTACAGCGAAAGAGTTTTATTGTTTTATTGCTTTTCAAGCCAGGGTCAAGTCAAGTCAGTTTCTTAGATCGTGGAAAAAACAATAAATGTGTGTAAACAAATATTAGATAAAAACCCAAAAATATTCATTTTATATCCAAGACTTCTCAAGCAATTTGTGGGTTGTAAATTATCACTTTTATATTAAATGTTTAACATTTTTCTTATAATAGTAGTAAAGTCGACGGTTTGCCGATTATTCAAGCAATACCCAGGTTGAGAAATACTATCCAGTGCAAGAAATATTAGTGGAATGAATTTGTCGACCGAGGTTATAAGCTATCGAAAATATGAAACAATAAAGAAAATAACTTGTTGGATATAAAATGCACTATTGGTTTTTGAAGACAAAAATAAGGAAGATTGCCGAGAGAATATCTCACAAATATTTGAAAACTCGTTTATTACACCTAATCCGGCAACATGAAAATAACTGTTGGAAATGGTAGTTTAATTTGAATACTGTTGGAATTGAAACTTCTACAAAGGATTGTGGATTTATTCCCGTTCAAAACGAGAATAAATTATAATATCTTTGTTGTAAAGTGAAAATTGTGGAATATTTTGTAGAATCAACTTATTGCGAGTAATGTGGATCTTCTTATCTTTCAATTTAAATTAGAAATTTCAAAAACGAAACAGGAAAAAGTTTCATATGTGACAGAATACTTGTCTGTTTAATACTCAGGCACTTCTAATTAATCTACTACAGATCAGAGGAGAAATCGACTTGTGACTATGCGTAGATGATTTCTTCATCCATCAGGGCATTTTTAATAGATTTGGAACATGACTGTCGACTACTTTTTCAGAACACATCATTCAATAACTAGTGGTGTGAGTAAGACTTCTCAAATTACTCCTACTGGTTATACAATTAACTTTAGATCAAGGAATACAAAGTGATTAAAATGCTACATGCTCATTATTGTCACTGTTTTTTTTTCATTACAAAACGGAAAATCACCAAAAGAATGATGAATATACTACAAGGAACATACAAAAGATAGTTAAAGATTAGATTTTTGTATACAAGTTGATTGCCTTAACCCTGGAGTGGATGCGTGTTATTATTTTACAAGAAGGGGCGCGTTGGGTCCCACATACCCAAATACAAAAACCTTATATTTCTCAAAATCAAAGATATTCAAAAAAAAATTGTATCTAATGGTTTCAATGTAGTTAGAAGAGAACATAAGAAACTGCAAACAAAAATATTTTGATTAAAAAAAAATTACACCAAGATTCACATGAACAATATATTTTGTTATGGTTGCACTGAACACCCTGTAGAAATGTTATTCCGCAAATGTCATTGCACAAACTTGGCGCACACATACATTATGTTCTAAACAAATGAATTTTTGACAAATACGGCACTTGTTTTGCGATCGTTTTGCGATCTTTGCAGAATGCGCATTTCCCACTACTGACACTGTCACCACCATTTCAGTTACAGTAAATGTCGCTGCAGCTTGTCTAATTTTTCTTGGTAGGTAATATAGTACCTGTGTGTAGCTATTTTATAATGTGAATAACTTTGGTGCACAAAAATAAAACTTACACAAACAGGCGCGTTGGGTCCAATAGACCGAGATTAGTCCTAGAACCTATATTATTCACTTCACAGCGCTGAAACTACTAATTAGCGTACATTCTAATCTAACTTGAAGGTATTGAAGCACACAGACCTCAATGTCCTCTCTGGCAAAAGCATTAACAATATTAAAATCTCCTTGGGAGGGACGGACCCGACGCGTCCACTCCAGGGTTAAGGTAGACATACAAGTTGACAAATTTGTTGAACTAATTATCTCCACATCCAATAATATCATACCTCGACAAAATACCAAACAAATAACCTTTGTGTCTCTACTATTAGTCAAAGAGCAAAAGCTGGAAATAAATATCAAAGTTTTTCATTTTGAAAGAAATAATAAAATACGAAGTTGAAAAAAAAACAATATAATAAGTACTACGGTAGACTGACTTCCAGATTCATTAGCGCGTACCGGAAAGATTGGATATTCTGCAGTTATTTCGAAGAAATCCTCATTATTCCATTGCTCTCATTATTAATAAAATTCTTCAAGAAAGACGGAATTGGCGGAAATATTTGATTAAACATGAAAAGGGTTCATGACGGCTGAACTTGCCTTAATGAGATTCGAACTAAGAGAATGCTGATTTGAATTTGAGCTTAAGCTCCGGCTTGACTTGTTTAATTCCAAAATAAGAATGTTTTCAGAATATTAGTGGAAATGTGAAAATAGGTTGCCATCGATATAAGGTGTATTTGAGATTTGTTCTTAATATCAACCTCAACACAAAAAACAACTTAAAGAGTGTACATAAAATTTCAAATTAAACAAAAATATATACAGTGTGAACCACATAGGATCTTAACACCTCGTTCCTACGTTTCATTGACTTTTGGAAATGTTTGTGGTTGCAACGGCTACTATCAACAAGCATTATTATCTCATTACCATATTATCATATTTTGTTTCTTCAGTACTCTCGCAATATCACACAACGCAATGCGAAGCTACAACCGATATAATACGTACTCAGCGGAGTGTGTGTACAACTGGTATACCCAAAACCTGACGAAGATAAGCTCTGGGCGCGACCAATTCCGAGATCCGTGAAGAGGCAAGGAAGAAACGTTTGGGGAAGTCTTTGTTAATGTTCGGTTCTTCAGGTCCCCATTGCGGGACTTAATATTTCGAATCTCATTGACAGTAAATCTTGTCAGTTTTGAAGCAAATCTTGGTATTGGCTCTGAAAAAGAACTGGCCATTCGCCGCCCATGCTGTATTTTGAGAACGTTGAATTTCACATTACAGAACGAAAAGAGAAATCACGGCGAATATTATCCTTCAATTCAGAAGCAATGCGTCCGGTCCAATCTATTCATGTGGAACCCGAGCCATGTCGATTCAAAACCAATTAAAAAAAAAATGCTAGAGAGAGTTCGGTTACAATTTGGTTAACCAAACTTTAATTTTATACCTCTTAATAAAGAGTTTAAGACTTCCACCCTATATGTTTTTTTTGAAAACCGCTAAACATGTGTATCGAGTTTCCAAGAGAGCAAACAAAATCACATCCACCGTTATCCACCTCGAAATTTGTAGATTAGCCCTATCTCCCCTATAGGTGGTGTTGATCCCTGCAACACTGAGAGTGGAAGCACTAGATAAGAGTAGCTCATTTCAGCGGTATTGAAGATACGTCCGTCCAGGATAAAGCCTCATTAAAGTTCGACTAAACCGATAAAAGGGATACTTTTTAATTGATCGTTACCAATTAGTGGTATCTCTCCTAGGAACAACTTAGATAGTGTACGTATAATTAACTTCCAACAATCCTATATCTATTCACTATAAAATTAAACAGTATGAAACTGATTTCAAATGTCTGGTAATCGGTTGAAAATTGGTTATTCAATAACAATCAATAATTATTAGCTACGACACACCTATATTGATTCTTTTCATTTCAACGACCAATCTCCCTACTAACCCTCGAATAATTATAAAATCTATTCCCCAATTACTTACTCACTTCTTCACTCAAAGATACTGACCTTTCTCTGACCTTCCTGCTCCCTCTACCTTCTTCTTCTCCTTGGACCAAAAGTATTCCTATAATCGATACCTCACTTACCATTTATAATAAACATGAATCTCCCACTGCACTTGTAAAGAAAGCATTCCTAGAAATAATACAAAAAAAACCTATGATTTAATACTTTTCACAGATGCTTCCAAAACTGACTCCGGTGTTGGTTGTGCAGTTTCCATCTTCCTACCCCACAAAAATATTGCAATATGCACTGACTTTATTGCCTCCATTCAGTCAATCAAGTCAATCTTCACTGACCACCCAATTGTCCAGAACATACACGACGTCCATCAAACTCTCGTTGCTCAAGATATAACAGTCTCTATCATCTGGCTTCCATCTCATATCGGAATTAATGGTAACGAAACTGCAAACCGCCACGCGGAAGACGCTACCACTAATAGCAACCCAACACACATTGTCCAGCTCGCAACCAGCCTAAAGATCCACTTCAAAAACGTTACACAAGATTCTTGGCGACACCTATGGCGCAATAGCACGACAGTACTTCATGATATCCATCCATCCACTTCTCCTCTTTACCTCAACTTCTTAACCAGGAGAGAGGCTAATATAATCAGAACAATCCGAATCAGTCATACCAAACTCACTCACAGATATCTGATGTCTTCAGGAAATCGTCCCTTTTGCCATAGCTGTAATGATATTGTGACCGTTGAGCACATACGTTAGTATGTGCAAACAATTGACATATTAACAATTCGATCTAAGGCCTAGCCTCAAGAAAATGCTCCACTGCCCTACCGAAATCAAGAAAGTTTCACAGTTCCTGAAAGCTACTAATTTATACCATGAAATCTAATTTGAAATGTATAATAGTTTTATGTGAATATTTGGATCTATTCAGTGAGTGGAGCGAAGGAATTTTTGATGTATAGTTAGTAATTACATAGATAGAAACATTTGTATATTTTGTTCTAAGATATTGCGTTTCTCAATCTTTTTCACCAGGTCACCACATACTTAGTTTTGAACAAAAAAATTACACCGGATTGGAAAATTTATAACAAACTAAAATTCTGAGACAATACCACAAAGTATTCCTACTATTATCTTTGATACCTATTGATAACACCCTTCACTGGAATGACAATTTATTTGTGGGAAACTGTGAGTTAAGTTGATTATATCAAAGATGAGTATCCCGAATTTCACACTTCATACTTGTTTTATAAATACTTCAATCCCATTATTTGTAAATATAAAGAGGGCATTGGAAATTGTATTGGGTTAACGACTACCTGCTCATGGTTTTGGTCCAGAATCAATCTTGTTGGCATTAGTCAATACCAAAGATCCTGGAATTTAGTATACATGTTAACTACTGCCACTGGTGTTAGGTTTGCGATGAGTGGGTCTATAAGACTTTCCACTGCGACTTGTTGGAGTCTATGGCTCTGCTGTTTCGTCATCTTTCAGACAAAGATGGTAAGTCAGATCCTCCTACAGTCCCAGTCTCAGCATATCAAAATTATAATGACAGTGGCTAGTTAAAAGGCATGTTAGACACCGTAGATCATGCCTGCTATAGCATGACATTTGTTTGCATATCTTTGGATAAACCAACCCTTGTGTAGTGTGCTAGAAATCTACAGATCTGCTGTCCAGTTTCTTTCAGGACATGGGTCATTTAGGGTATCAATAATGCAGATGAAGACAAATGCGTTTATCGTGGTTGAGTAGATGATGCAAAATATATTATGGTGTTTGTATGTAACAAATTCAAAGCTATTGGAAAACAAATGAATTAAGAGGTTGAAACAACATTAAACTGCAGCTATTTTTTTGATATTGCAACAGAAAGCCTAAATAATTATGGAAGTATCCTAACATCAACTACAGATATAATGAAAATGGGAGAAAGTGAGGAAGAATAACAGTCGTTATACCATCCGGGAGACAGAGCTGGCTGAAGTGATAAGAGGTGGTATTGTGCGGTCGTTTCTGGATGGGATACCCTCTATGTTGCTCGGAAGCTCTGCGTGCAGAGCTCACGAGAGGTATTGAGCCTAGGCTGGGGAAAATCTCACACTCCTGGAGAAAAGGAATGAGGATCCGAGGACTGTTTCAAGTATCCAAAGTTTGGCAAAACTTATTGCTATACCAATTGTGGGTTCTGGTCACTGGTGTAGTCATAACGGATTGCATTAACTGACTGTTTAGGCTTATTTGGTCGTTGGAATATGACGCATTTACATTGAAACAGTTCCTATGTATTGTCTCAATTTTTTCCCCAAAATAATTGAATGGTTGGGTTAAAACAAAAAAACGTTGACTATCAATCCATATTTTTCGAGAATAATAATGTTTGTGATAAATGAAACACAAACATCTTGTTTGGAAATCGAACATTTATAGAACTCATTAAAAATATAGCTAGATGCTTCCGAAATAAGTGATTTACTGAAATTCGTATCTAACTGTTCTCTCAATGTAATAAAACTACTTTGTGCCACTTGTGAGATTTATGGCCAAGGCTAGTTGGCATTTATGTCTTAAAAGTTTTCTCAAAATTCTCCCAATTTCGAAATAATCACGTTTTCATTTTAACTGAGGGCAGTTAAATAAGAATGATTGGTATTTACGGAGTTATTTCAAATTATTTTTGTGGTTGAGATTCGTGTTGGGGTAAGAGTGTTCAGTTTGGATAGGAAAATTATTTTCACGGCAATAAAATAACTTGTTTATTTGTACCACATATACAACCCAATCTTAATTATGAGAGCATGGATGAAAAAACAAAATTATTGCATTTTTTGCAAATACCTATTATTGAATACCCCGAAAAATTATGAACTCATCTCATAGGGTGAAGGTTGAGAGTTGAGCTTGAGATAAATTTTGTTCGCTGTATATTGGATTTTGTGTCTGTCCTCTCACACTGCTATTATCGGTATAAAAAAAATTCAAACGATCTCAAGCCTACAGATAGTATTAAAAAAAAATAAGAGACAATACTTGCATTTGCACTTCGGAGATGCTAGCTTTAAATGAAACACTTAAATATGGAGACAAGGATAATATTCATACGATGTTGATTTCATCAGACTCGAAGAGTGCCATACAAAAAATATCGGGAGTAAAAATATCAACAAAAATGGACTCCAACACAATAAAAACAAAAGAACGGATTTTTAGAATGGAGGAAGGGGGAAAAAGGATACAATTAATGTGGATCCCAGGACACTCGGGGATTCCAGGAAATGAAAAGTCGGACAAGGGGGCAACAGAAGCAAGAACGTTAACCAAAAGAGGCAACAACAAACTATACTATGCAGAAACCACAAACAACATCAGGGAAAGGATTAGGGATGAATGGAGTTCCAAGTACCAAGAGCTAGAAAGACAGAAGGGTCAGAATTATACTACGCTAAACCCCATACCTACAAAGAAGCCTTGGCTCAGTGAGACTAGCTATAAATCAAGATTTCACTATACTACTTTATGTAAAATGAGAACAACCCACTGCTGGACACCAGCTCACCTAAATAAAATCAAAATGGGAGACAGTCCCCTATGCGACTGTGGGGAATATGGAGACCTTAATCACATAATTTTTAATTGCTTAAAGTATCAAAATAGTTCAGAAGTATAAGAAAAACTCATCAAATACACGGAGGGGCCAATACACGTTAATAGCATTCTTAGATATCCTAATTCAGAAGAAGCTTGTATACTTATCAAATATTTGATTGCTAGTAATATTAAGCTGTAGTTGCATGTTCGCTTGCTATTTTGCTTGATGTAGAGTACGCATGAAACACTTTTAGTAAAGTTTACAAAAAATTAATTAACAAATGTCCTTTAGGTAATCCTGTACCAATTATCCCATATACCTGGCGTGACCTTTGTGATTAGTTCTGGATCCGCCACAGAACGAGAAGAGTTGATAAACCTTTGTCAAACATCAACCTTCCCGAAGAGCATGGGACAATCCAAGACGCACGTAACAGTGCACTCTTCGCGAAAATACATCTTAAAAAGTACCTGGCCGGATGCTGTAAAGCAAGAGGTCAAGAATCAGAGGAAGAAGAAGAAGAAGATCTCAGTAATTGAACGATCAAAAAACCACTTTCTGTTCTTTTGTGAAATATGGGCGGTGTAATAGATATTATAGATATTATAAATATTATAGATAAATATAAAACTTAGAGAATATCTTCTCCCCAGCCCACTTCAGCGGAATTTTTTTTTGAACTATCACCAAAAATAACAATTTCACACATAATAGACATTAATACTAATTTTTCAACACCCCTCGTAACCAAATTATTTTCCAAGACCTTCAGCCGAAGAACTACAAGATGGAATCGTATTTCAGAAACCGAAATGTTAGTTTTCATAATAATTCCAATAAATAATTATTATTGATTGGAATTAGAACGTCACTTCGGAATAAATTAGATTTATAAGAAATAATGAGTTCATAACATTGACTTTGAAAATTATTTCCAAAATAAATTGTTTTCTTGTGTTTCTATGTTACTTTAGCTCTAGTTTATAATGTAAGTTCCATAATTCCAATTGAATTAGAAATTTTTGATCTGGTCTTCCCTATTGTAATACTTTAGCATTGACAAAAGCAAGTTTGTCACCTCACTTGTGGATTCCACGACACAGTAGAATAGAAATAAATTGAATGGAAATGGAACTGCGTCCGGTTAACCGGTAGCGATAATTACGTGATAACGTCATTTTGTTTTGCACTCCAAAATCGAAGGTACCAAATTAGCACGTGGATGCTTAACAGGTTAACAGTAAACAGGTGTCACGAAGAACTATCACCAGCTAAATACGTTTAATACCAGTTGAAACAAATAATTAATGCTCAAGCCAAAGTGAAGGTGCACTGAGTTTCAGCAGGTGTTCTACGAATACATTATCCCCTGGATGAGCACCTTAAAAAGCTCAATATAGTACAGAAGGAAGAATGTTTGTTCTACGGAGTGGAACAAAAACCTCCATCCATAGTAGTCTGAGTCTTTCCTCAAGAACTGGGTAAAAGGAACGGAATGCGATGAATCTCATTGAATGACACCCCAACATATTATATACATAAGTACATAATTTTCGGATTATATTCACACTCTCCAAATAACGAATAATGAACATAATGATTTATGAAACTTTTACCTAAATTCATCAAACTGATGCTTATAATTGTTTTTATTTTTCGTGACAGTGTTTATTATTCCGACAAGCACAATGCGAACAAATAACAGCAAATTGGTAAAAGTTTCTTTAATCTCAAAAACAAGACACAATCCCACTTCTGATACGAATATAGTCGAACAGCAGAAACGAACCGGAAAAATCCCTGTGTAATTTCAATTAACTCGACAGTTAAACAGAAACGACAATGGTACCTCGAAATAGGGGAAACATCGGCAGATTAAATACACAAGCGCAATTAGACCCTGCCTTCGATCTTGACAATTAGCTAAAGATGGAATTAGCTCTTTATCTAATAACGGTTCTTGTATTTTGGACAATGGTAGTTATTTTGTAGCTTTTGTATATAATGACTTCGAAGATTTTGGGAAACTCAAAATGGAAGACACCAAAAAAACGCTTTTTTGGTGGAATCATGAAATTGAATGAATTGAATTTGCAAATAGTTATAGAGTTTGCGAAGAAAAATCAGTTATTGTTTTTATGAACAAAAAGATATGAAGTTTCACAAACTAACAATACATAACAAATCAAGTTATTTCCGCACTTCACTGGAATTCAGACTAAAAATGCATTGATTGACAGTGGATCGCATACACAGTGACATTTATTGATTGTCCTTTGTGTAACTTTTCATTACCAGATTAAATTTTTGCACTTCATGAATCATGTAATTTTCAATATAATAATTGTTACTTTATATAATTATTGTAATATACATATTTGGAACATTGTCATATTTTCATCCGCTTAAATGATTTTTTCCTGCTAAACTCCGTATGGTTTATGTTTACTTTTGATTGAAATTCATTAACACGTTAAATCTCGGTCCTAATTTACATAATCAAACGTTTCAAACTGTATGTGTCCATTCAATTATTCTATCTGATTCCAAACCTCCAACCAAGGATTCATCTCCGGACATTTGTTGAAAAATTTGCCACACGATTTTGCTTTTTACAATCAAAATTTCAATGGTACAAGCTTATTTGACAAATACGTTATCTTGTGTGAATATTTGAGTTAGAAGCGAACTATTTCATTCTCACTCGAACCTTAAGTGAAGTTATTTTGAAAATTATAAAATCAATTTTCTCCTTTTTCAATTCATGTACACTTCTGAACATCCCTTTCCAATTAAATCAATTTTGACAATTTTCACTCATCACAATATTTCCATATAAACTTCAATCATAAAATCTCTAAATGGAAATTGTAATTTTTTAATTGAAAATTTTGGTACGTCGAGGGTCAGGTCAAGAAACATACAGAATATATGTATAAAGAGCTTGAAATGGAGCTGTAGACTGGGAACACGGCTGCAAAGGAAGAATAAGAGAACTCCTTGAATGTGAAAGTTTAACGTCGAAGACCAGTGGACTAGGAGAAAGGATTTAATTGGGAATTAAAAGGAACTGGTCAACGAAGAACTGAAACGGTCCTAAAATAGCCGAAAAGCTCGTAACACACAATTATTAATCCCTCTGTATTCATTACTCCTGTACCTCTGACACATACCTCAAATTTTTTATATTTAATACAGGTGTTTTAGTATATGTACTCACCTCACGACAATGAAGACTTGCATATGAAAATACAATATGTCTCAGTAAGTTGGAACCATATGGGAAACTTTTTTGTTATTAATTTTAGGAAAAAAATGTATTCTTCATAAAAAGTTCTGCATGTTCTAAAATCTGAAATACAATCAACAGATATCAATTTTTTCCAGTGGTGTACGAGGTATGTCAAAAAATATGAATTTTACTCAGGAGTAAAGTACCTTTAAATTTGAAAATATCGAAATATGTTATTAAAAAAAGTTTATCAGTACCAAAAACTATGTTCAAATATGCAATTACATATTTTTATTGGGATGCCTATGATTAAAAATAATTGCGGCTTCTCTATGGGTTTTGTAATTTTCTCCCACAATCAAAACGATTTTTATTTTTTCTTCACTACTTAACAGAGCCGTCATTTATTGTATTTAATAAAAACTGACTAGCGATTTGACGTTTGCCATCAGTCCATCCTAAATTAAAAATCGTTATGTACGCAAATTGCTATTATACAGAATTATCATTGCTAATACAGAGAATTGAGTAAAAATAACAGACATTTTTTCATGGCAGATGGATAATATTAGATATCTAACAATAGCTTCCAATTATAATCAACTTTTTATAATAACAATTGTCAATATTCTGAAAAATAAAGGTACTTTACTCTTGAGTAAAATTCATATTTTTTTATATACCCCGTACACGACTGAAAAAAATTGATATCTGTTGATGGTATTTTAGATTTTAGAATATGCAGAACTTTTTATGAAGAATACATTTTTTTCCTAAAATCGATAATAAAAAAGTTTCCCATATGGTTCCAACTTACTGAGACATATTGTATATACATCAGATCCCTTTCTGAATAATCTAGTACAATCCATTTTGTGACATATTTCCAATAGTTTGATGAACAAAGGAACCTATGATCAAATGACCTCTAGGTATTTGGTGAGTGCTCTGTTTTCACATTTATTCTTGTGTTAGTGCCATGTTATGGATATAATTTGTACATCACACAACTAATATATTTGTCAAGATTTATGACAGTTTGATAACTACATTTTTCGGATATAAATTCATGATTATATCATTATCTCAACATGCTTATGGATATATTTTTTTATATTAGCGGGAAACTATCCGAATTCAACAAAATGCACAGATTGCGTGACAAACAAATTCAATGATCACCTTGGATTCATAGTATGTTTGATATATTACTATTATTTTGATATAAGTTCCACTATTAATAAAAATATCTGCTGAATCTATGGAAATTTGGAAGGAAGGGTGATGTTTTTCGTGAAATCTCTAGTAAACCCTGGAAAAGAAATTGAATCCAAGTGTCCATAGGTGAGCTTGAAATCAGAATAATAGTTAACCGCACGAAGGAGTAATTATCGCTATATTCCAACGAAGTTGTTTGTGTAGTTATTATGTGTTTGATGAAGCTATACTGCTTCTTCTTCCACTGTCCATCCAACCCTTAACTGGCGTTGTGACGTCCCTGGGACCCAAGCTGAAACATTTTGGTATACACCCCCACCACTACTTGAAATTTCGAGCTGTGCATCTCAGTACCTTCTAATTAGTATGCCCTTGACCAAAGGTCGTTATTGTTGGTGCGTTGTTATTTTCTGTTTTTACGTGACAGTGTGATCGTGGTCCCCGGGACCTCACGACGGTAAGTACGTAACAAATTGTTGAAGCTGATCAGTCCGATAAACTAGATCGAGGACAAAGAAAAACATGCTCTATATGTCCTCCAAAAAAAAGAAAAAAGGCCGCTTACCTATGTTTTTCATGCAAACGACCAATATGTCTAGAATGTAGCAAAAAAATGTGTGTAGAATGTGCCACAGGTGAAGAACTATAAACGTTCATGGACCCTTGCACGTTTTTTTTGTAGAAGTTTAATTTTAAGAATATATATTTTTTTATGCTTATTAATGTTTAAAGAGACTATACTTTTTCTGTTTTGACTTATTTTTTTTTCTTAAAAGATTTACGAGCGTTGGCTTCCAGCTTTGTAAATTTTTGTTTACATTATTAGCAAATGAAGTTATTTTTTATTACCCTACTTTTATTTTTAATTAACAAATATTTCAATAAAATATTAATAACAATATGTTAAATAAAGTACAAAAATATTAAAAATACCATTTTTGTTGAATACACTATTTTTTTCTAGCTATTAGTTATGTGGTCCCAGGGACGTCAGGACGGTATGTACGCAGAAAATTTTTACCACGCCAGTTAAGGGTTGATTGAGAAAAAGTATATTCTGATAATCAATTATCATCTGCGGTCTCATATATTTATGGGTGAATGACCATATGATCTAACACCAGTTCCTCCAAATTAACCATTGTGACTTATTCCCAAAGGGGTGAGTTGAAGGGCTAAGGACCTAAGCGACATTTAGACTATAGGAATGGAGAAAATAGCAACAATTTGGAAGCTGAACCAACTAAAGTGAACTGACCATATTCAGATAATTACCTGAGCCCCTCGCTCAGGGCTACTTAATCTGACATCCGAGGATGCATACGAGACTGAGTCAAAAGAATAAACAAATGCAATCAAATTAGAACAATAACCTATCTTTGGTGATGCGCAACGGAGAGGATGTAACAGAAAATTAGAGATTCAGAGTGGATGTGGTGAAATTAAGCACGGAACACATATAAAGTCCAAGAGGATGAGGTGTAGGTAGTGATAGAACTAGCGGTCGAGCATAAAAATGTATGTAAAACTGTATAGTTTGCAGGTCCAATAAGGTATTCCGGACGGTCTTTAGGACCTCGTATTGTCATGGTCATCGGTTGACAGTCCAGATTGATCAAGGAAGCGTTCAATTTGACTCACACCACCGTTCATCAGATTTTGTTTGACGAATTGGAGATGGGGAAAATATGCGCAAAAATGGTTCCAAAAAACCTTTCGCAAGTCCAAAAGGTACATCAGAAAGAAAAGGTCCCTTGACCCACATTATGGACATTATGGAACGTGTCATTACTGGTGACGAGTCTTGGGTGTTTGAGTAAGACCCAGAAACCAAACGCCAGATCATGTAGTAGTACAGTCCAACCTCTTCAAGTCCAATTCTGGATGTTGCTTCACGATAATGCTATGAGGAGTGGAAGAAACGTCTCCAGTGCTGTGTGGCTTCCGAATGAACTTATTTTGAGACTGACAATTTGAAATTGTAACTCCATTTGAGAATCAGTCTGATTATTTAATTTACAGACCTCGTATTGCTGACATGATCCTGTTTTGATCAACTCCAAAGTCCTAAATCAGCTGTCCAGATTCATTATATTTCATCGGACTTTTGGTCCGGAGGCATTAAGCGTAGCCTATTCCCTCATAAAGTAGTCTTCCCTTCAGCATACCATCGTTTGATCTGTGGAATCTCTAAAACGTACCTGGACCATTTTTATAATATCTGAGATTGAAACAGATACACGAACATATTTCATTTGAACAAAGATTCATGAAACTGCAGAAAAGATGTTTTTGCTAGAAATATGTTGTTTGAAAAGTTGGGGAACAGTCAGACTATTGTTCTTGAATTAACAAAATGCTTAAGAACCTCTTAAAGAGCTATGTTTATTTTTGGAGTGGTATTTTTATTTTCCCACACTGCACCTTATCAGTTGAATTCAATTTATTTACCGAAACAATTTTACGCTTCCACCTCTACAGTATCGTACCGTATTCTTCCGGATATTTTCCGGCATCGGTTATTCAGTCGGCGTCCAACAAAGCGCTCTCGACACGTGCTCGCCAACTTGATAAGATTAACAGCCCATCTGTAATGACACGGCAGGATGCAAAGATCGGAAGACGTGCCACCGAAGCACTATCGATTATTTGCTCGCTGCCAGCGGTGTGTCCATGATCATCCCTTCCGCCCGCTGCTTTTGAGGTTATTAAGTGATGGCCCGGCGTCAGCTGTTTGTCCCATAGAATTAAAATAGTTTATTATCAGATTTGATTCATGTCTATTTTCTCCTGATTTAAAACAAATTCGTAGCAGAGAAAATAGCACAATCATGCTAATATACTGCAATAAAAAAACAGAAGTGTGGCTTTAAGCGACTGGATGAAAAACAATATTGTTTTGTTGAGTTAGAATGACACCTAGATATTGTCTACAATTTTGTGAACCTGTAAACTTATTATGATCTATCTAAAATTGATAATTCGAAATTTCAGATATTACAAACTCGGTTCACGTCAAATTACGAAAACCTACAGACTCAATTCACCAACATTGTACGTGTGAGAAGTTTTATGTGAATTATGCTGTTCAACAATACTGGAAGTTGGGAAGTTAGTTGAAATCTGAAGAAACTTTCTATATTCATCTGTTTATTACGTACATTATGTCAAGATTCTCTGGGATATTAATTGGTCTAGTTCTTCTTTACAACAAGAGAGAGTAGGAATTTACGTGTATATTTTGAGTTAACAAGATACATGTATATTGTATTGTATATTGACTTAGACCTCAATCATCCAATGAAGGTGTGGAATTGTATAGAAATATATCCAACAACAGAATGTTGCATTAATTTCAAAGTATGGAAATAGTTAATTGTAACAATGGTTTAAACAAAGGCAGAGGACCTAAGTATTAGTTCACCTTTAGTCTCTGGAAAAGAAAACTCGGCTATCAAAATACGCGTGAGATGGTATGAACTATTAGAACGCTTCCAGACGAAACACTTAGTGGCCGGCCACTGGTATCTGAAAAGAATCGCGCGGCTAAAAATACATTTTAGACACTAGTGCCGGCCACAAAGTGTCTCGTCTGAAAGCGCTCGAACTTTAATCAGTACTTTCAAACGGGACACGCGTTTCCAAGTGTTATTCAGGACCATCCTATATTATTATTAATTATTTGGACACACCCTAAGGTTACTGCTAGTCGTTCTTCAGTTCTTCATCTTTTATTGAATGGTGTTATTCAAAATAAGATTTACTCAACATGCGAGAAAAGTTAACAAATTTCTGCTCGTATTCGCTACCGAGTTCGCTACCGAGTCTCTCCAACGGTTCCGAAATTCTCCAACAGTTATACTGTAGGAACATTGAGCTCATTGGTTTCCAAGGTGGTGGACACCAAAATGTGTTCTTCTCTTCAATCACTACCGTATAGATGAAGGAGAAGAGTCCAGGAGATCAATATACTAGAAGTCCTCAATAAAATCATTCTGATTCTTAAATAAAATACTTTGGATATGGAGCTATAGGAGTGAGTTCAATCAAACATCTCAATCTATAAATTATTAGGCAAACACTGATATTGAGCGGTGTGGAGTGTTGTAAT
>CAJUYI010004165.1:18967-38583 GCA_910591695.1 Galerucella pusilla
AAATTATTAGGCAAACACTGATATTGAGCGGTGTGGAGTGTTGTAATGATATCCTGATGGGATTCTTGACTGAACAATATTAGACACACCACTGAAGCCACTTTGGAAAAAATTGGACTACATATTTTCGGTAATAAGGATTTGCGATGAAATGAAGCTAGGTACTTGGTGCTAATCTCTACCACAAACACAACATTATGTAGTAGTTGATGAGTCTCACATTGGTATAGCCACAAAAATCAAATACATCTAACTAAATACTGCTTATCAGATAAGTAACAATAATCTTCAAATTGAGAATAAAAAACAAAAATAAACGAGTGGAAACTGAGTGAAAAACCGGCCTATAGCGAGTCGGACTCACGCATGAAGGACTCCTTACCATTGGGTATCTATAAAAACGGCGGACAAAAAATCAATCATGTCTGTTGTTATAATTTCTCACTAGTTCTATTCCAGGATGCGGAGTGTGTAAATCTAGTACAAAGCCCCCCACGCTTCTCCACAATGTCATTAATTTTCTCGTCAATAATTTTATTCCTGCTATTCCACAAACTAGACTTCCGCTTGGCTGTCGACTGTATACAGATAGCACATATTATTATCAAGTGTTAACAGTTGTAACTACTAAGTACGAATAAGCAGTCTCAGTGCTGTCGAATATATTTTTCACTCAAATTTTGAATCAAATATTTGTTTCTACTCTAACTGTTATAGTTATTAGGAATTTTATAATGTCCTCAGTATTTGTTGTTATAGCAGCAACAGATATACATAATCTATCTAAAATTTCAACTATCTAGCTATCTCGGTTCATGAGATATAGCCTGGTGACTGACAGACGGACAGACAGGCAGGTGGACGGACTGCCGAGCTTAAGCAATAGGATCCGTTTCCACCCTTTCCAAATAGTTAAATTGTTTGTTATGAAATTCTGCTTAGGTCGTCGAGGAAGACAGGCGCTGTTTATATTCAAATCATGGAAAATGTCTTTGGCTTCAATTAACATTGTCACAATTACTTGTTCCCGATAATTAGCATTAGAAAATTGGAATATATGAATTAAAACATTTCACTTCGAATTAAATTCCACTGGTGATAAAATATCAACAAACGTCCTCCCTTCATATACCGTTTGTAGTCCACTTCTCCGGGCTACGAAGCATTGGTGCGTGAAACATGGTTAGTTCAAAAAGTGGTTAATGTATTTCAACGCGCTCCTTTCGCGACAATGAAGCGACAGAGCACACAGTTTTCATGCATTGTTTGGTTGAAAGTATCACCGAGTGGAATATATTTGCAATATGGGATTCATCATTGGAGACGACTTTTGTTTTTCATTACCCTGTTAAGCATGAAAGTCGTTTCTAGCGAAGCCAAGAATGTAATAATTTCGCAATAAGTGGAATTGCAAGTATCACAAGCTCCTAATTTACGCAAAATTGAAGGCAATAATACATATTAGTCGATTGATTAACGCACACTTCTGAACGTAAATGTTCACACCAGCAAACAAGATACTATAATTCTTGAAAATGGAGGCTATTTATTCTTTGTTTTGAGTGGAAAAGTCGTATCTACATCTTATTCCGTTAGTTACACGTAGATCAGATTAGACTTCTGGCCTTAATAATATATCAACAAGAAAGTTCCTATGGTGGTGATGAGCCAAAAACCTGAACATTATAAAGAATGTATATACGAATTTCATGATTAACAGGACAGTATGGTCAAAAGTGGAATTATTCACTTCCTTCGCAGTTTCCTACAAATAAATTGTCATTTTAGTGAAGTGTGTTATCGAAATTATTATACTTTTTTCTACGCCCATGTCTGTAAACGTCAAAAATCGCACTGTCAACATTCCTTGTAAATGACATTCAACAATAACATGCACGTAATGAGATTTCATAACATACACATGCGTTTTGAGAAGAAAACTCAAACTTCTTGGTTTAATTGAATTACAATCAGAATTTTATCCACGTACTACTTTATTTGGTTCATTTACATACTTTTAATCAATGAAGAAACATAAAAGCTTTCAGCATTAGAGAAATACATTTTAGTTTAAGAGAGTGATGCCCCCAAATGTCAGCAACACATTATACAATTTAAAAATAAATAATTCGCGTTTTCTTGATATGGAAATAAGCGTCATCTTATTTATGCTGTCAATTTTTGTAACAAAATATAGTATCCGAATATTTTCTCAACTTTACCTACGAATGTGTCTGTAGTAGTAAAAAAGATGAAATTATGAGCACTCAGAAGAAAATAGATGGGCGTAGAAAAAGTATAGTTCGTTACACGAGTTGTAATCCCATTACGCACTCATAAAATTTATGCAATAGGCTTTTTCATTTCGTGCGTAATGGGTTACTTACAACTCTTGTTACGTAATATACTATTATACCGCTTCACACAATGAAAATCGAAGAAGAGAGTCTGTTCACCAGGAAGCAACAGCTTCTGCTTAGATATGCTGTGCCTGTGAACCCCTGTAGTATTTGCATTGCTTCTCTAGTGCTACTGCTACTGCTACATCTTGTGATTATCATCACCCTTTATTGGCTGCTGTGATATTATTTATTAATATTGAAAATTTGAATTTTCCCTGAGCAAATTTATAAATTTACATTCCGTGCAATATTGTCGACGATTTTTATAACACTAAAATCAAAAGCCGACTCTGCTTACGGACCTGAACGGGAACTGAAGAAGAGACTGATGATATGGTACTGATAACGTGCTGTCAGTGTGTGAACAGTAGTGTTTATGAGTCGCTGTCTAAGTGATTATGTGTGAACAGTAGTGTTTATGATTTGAAGGTGAATGGAAAGTGTGTTAACTAATGTACCAATACTACCTAGCAACTGTTTTTGAGGATGAGGTGCTGACAGTTTTAGATTCGCGTTGATTTAACTTTACAGCTCCACATTTAGAAGAAGCACTTAATTCATGTAGCTTGAAAAAAATATGAACTATTTTTGAACTGTTACGAATTATAAAGACCTGACAAACGTAAAGACCAATGAATCTTCAGTTGGGGTGATTTGATAATCATACAGAATTGTGCCTAGAGGGAAAATTTCCGTTTCTTGAATTTCAATGTTATCAAAATCTGTGCTTCATTCTTTTCTTAGTAGCGTAGTCATACTCAATTTTTCATTATATACAAATCACGAAAAATCTCATGTAGCTGTCCCGACTACACAAGTACGACAAGGAAAATATGAGAAAAACAGCTTGAAAGAGAGAGAAAGAATAACTGTGCGCGCGCATCGAGGCGTGTACCCAGGTCCAGGGGCTAGCCGGATGTTGATTGTCCTTTACAGAGAGGAAGAGAATTCACTAGTTGGTGGTATTCAGTATGTTCCCAACAAGGAAGGAGTGAGGGTGCTGAGGAAATGAAAAAATACAATCATCATTACGTAACCTGTACATCTTAAAATTCATTTTTGTCAAATCGTGAACATAATTTAGAATGCATTCTTATTTCAATTTTTTCGCGAAGTTTATATTTTATGTTTGGAATAGGTGTAGGTACATACCTACTTATTTTATTTTTTCAATTCAATTTATTGATGGAAGGGATTCTCAGTTTATTAATTATGGTTCTCTAAAGAAATACTGTATTATTTTCAAGTCACAATGGCTAAAATAATATCCTATTGTGGTTAGGAATTGATTGTCAACTTGGTCATGAGCGATCAAGTTGACAAAAATGAATTTTAAGATGAATAGGTTACGTAATGATGATTGTATTTTTTCATTTCTTCAACACCCCCACACCTTCCATGTTGGGAACATAGTGAATACCACCAACTAGTGAATTCTCTTTCTCTCTGTGAAGGACAATCAACATTTAGTCAGCCCCTGGACCTGGGTACACGCCTCCATGCGCGAGCGCAGTTATTCATTCTCTCTCCCTTTCAAACTGTCTTCCTCATATTTTTCTTGTTGTACTTGTGTAGTCGGGACGGTTCCATAAGATTTTTCGTGATCTGTATATTTGTATTCAACATATCACACGTAGAACAGCCTCTCAGCTGGTGCAAATTTATACATGAAACCGAGATCAAGAGCTCATGGAGGTTGGTCTCGATAAAGATCCCTACCACTGGTCGGAACACTGGAGGTGGTGGTGGGTTAGGCTAAATTTCAGGTTTGTGGTAATTAGCGTCAGCTGCACACATGGGCTGACGTTAAATAAAGAAAAATTTGGAAAAAAGGAATTGCCAGCTTCTGGTTTTGGAGAGATGTCCAATTATGGCATCATTTCAATATTCTCAAAATTTTACCACCGGTAATAAGTAACGTACAGACAATGGTCAGTAATTGAATGTTTGAACCAAAAAATGACTAACTTCATCAGTACTTTGTTCAGAGACTTCCATTCCAAGCCACTACTCTCTGGACTAATTTTCCGAACATGGATGAATATACAATTCTGGACATTCTATTCATCGAAAGTTCCCAAATAAAAATCCAATCTCTATATAGTTTGGCAAGTTTATCTGGAGCAACGCGGCATCGGTAAGAGGCGAGGAAAAACATGGCGCATATCTGTCAAACGTACAAATGGCGTACGGTACCTATTTTACCAAGTAAATCCGAAAATACAAAGGTAAACTGACAATACCAACGCCACAGGATAAATCAATATTAATTAGTTGACGAAGTGAGATGGAAGAACTACGCACGCGTTTGCCAATAAGAAGTCAGCTGGTCGATAAAAATCACCAGTTATGTAATTCGGAGGGTGTGGTCATTATGGTTTTCGTACAACGTTGCCAGAGCTTTAAGAATCCCATAACAAATTTGGGAAAGTGTTCTCTTTTAATATTCATAAATTGGAAAAATAATGTTAATAGAATAAATCCAAGGAAACAAGCACATTATAAAATTAACGTTTAATCATATTTTTGATATTGTTAATAATAAAAAGACCCATTTATAATTATTATCACTACATAGTTAGCACTTCAACTTTTTCATAGTTAAACGTGGCAATGTCGAATGTTTCCGACTGCATTCCTTTCACGGTTTCAGATAAACTTGCTAAAGTATACTTCCACTAAGAACGAGAGTAAGAAAATTAGTATTTTATTTTAGATTGGATACACTAGACAGCAATACATTGCAGCAACTGTTCTCAATAATTTAAAGGCAATTTTTCTGACCCGTTTGAGATTATTTACTTTTTCAAACGAGTCAAATCCGGGTACATGCTATAATATTTCCATTCCTAACAATAGAAGCAAAAGCAATTTAAGTCTGTAAATAATTCTAGTCAATATGTTCAAGCTTGATAACATTACTACACACGTGCATCGCAACGCTGTTTTTTACTCAATCCAATAGGGACGAAGTGGAACAATATGCAAAATTATTCGTTTATTTTGCAGGCTCTGGCACATATGCAAATAGAATAGAACACAAGCAGTTGCCTTTGAGCATTTTAAATTATAAAGGGCATGCATCATTCATAGTTCTCCTAATTCTCTCACGAAACGAGGTTGCCGTTTTGGAGGATCTTAACTTCCACTTTACCTAATCCTTCCTGGATAACTTGAGAACGGAAGAGATGGTGAACTCGACTTACTCAGTTGACAAGATTATACCTTTTAATATTGAATAGGGTATTTTGTTCCGTCAACCAACTCTAATGGATGTAAGATTTCAATGAAAAAGATACGAATAAATCTAGATGTGAAATAACTAGTTGAATATTATTATGAAGTACCTATCACAAGTTTTTTGGAAAATACTTTCTAAAGAGCAGACCATTTACTAGGAAGCAACAACTACTTCTCTGGCTATATGCCACAAAAATCATCTTGGCAACTTTGATTTCAGTACAGCATGTAAAACTTGATGAAACTAATCCACATAATACCAAGATGGAGAAAGAAAGATGATCAACTTTATATATCAATTTTACTGCCAAATCTCGTGAAAGCATTCCAAGTATTGATTTCTGCCACTTTCAATTAGACAACCGGGCACTAACCAGATAGTTAACTCCTCTTTCATCTCCTCACTTCCCGTCTTCACCTCAAATTTAAATAAGTTTATATGCTTGAAGGATATCAATAATATCCAGGTGAAGAGCCTTCGATCAACTAAAGCAATTCAAACTGTAAGTACCCATACTTGGTCAGTTTTCATTTGAAGAGGAGCATCCTAAACTTTCACCACTTATCTACTGATCCAATAATAATTTCTCAACTGTTGCACTAGAGACATATTATGGGAGTTTCAATTAAAGGTTGTTGAAAAGTTAGAGACCGCGAGTAGGGATGAGTTCTTATTCCATGTGCTGTATATAGATGGAAATTATGGAACTTTTGATGAATTGAAGGGAAGGAAATTACTGCTTTTTTCCATGTTGTGGGATCAATATATAGGCAAAAGTAAGTGGAGTTGAGTTACTTTCAAAAATATAATGGGAAATATTTTATTGTTGTGTATCATAGAAAATGTTCTATATTGATTTGAAAAGGCTATATTCGATTTAATTTTCAACCGTTAATTATTTATTACCATCTCCATCGCTTCTAGTGGAATACGCATCCTGATATCAGCCAAGAATTTTTCAATATACAGCTATCATGTTTTTATTCCCGAATGTTTCAAATTCAACATGTATTTTTGTTCTTCTTCTCATTTCATCGTATTCCTATCGAAGGTTGTTGATCTCCAAACTTATATTTTGCAACGTGAAATATCTTTTTCTCCCACTTAGGTTAGACCAATCTCAAATGTTTCTGAGTTGAGATTCCTTTCACGTGTGATGAAGATTTTCATTTATTTCACAAAGTATGTGACTTAAATTATTTTGTCTTCCTTATTCCAACAGTTTTTTCATCAGGTTTCTCCTGCGTCTTATTACTTCTTCATTTCCGATTATGAAAAGCCAATTAATCTGAAGTATAATACGTCTATAAAAAACTATTTCGAATGTCCCTAGTTCCTGCATGGACTGCTCTTCCGATGTCCAACTTTCTCTCCCATGGAGCAGCTAAGGACATCCAAATAAGTTTTTAAATCTCAATCTGATGACCAAACCAAATTTTCCATTTTTGAACAGAAAAAATGTTCGGGCTATTTATATTCTGAGTAGTTAAAGGCAGGAAGCTCTGAGGTGTTTTGTCTAGTATATTTCACATTTTTATGGTGAATTCATCATGTTCTCAAGTAATTTGTTACATGCTCTGATTCACCTGTGTAAACATGTTTATTTTTCTGAAAATGATGCTCATTAGAATTTCAACTGGAAATAGTTTACTTCCACACTATTTACTTACAGTCAATCTTAAAATTCCCAATATAAGTAGGTACCAATTTCAAACAGAACATTTCACAAGATGGAAGACTGTGAGTGGAGTGAAAATAAATACCTACAGGCATAGCTGCATTGTATGCATCAATTGATATCCCCACATACTATCCGTGTTGTGGTGCTTCTTACAATTCAATCAAAACCCACAACAAAGCAACGATACCGCCAATTGCAATGTGTACTTTGCACTGATTAAAATATTTTACGTTTGCACTTATTGCTTACCGTGCACCTTCTGCAGCTTACTACTCGCCAAAGCTTCCAGTGCTTTTGCAATGTATTCTCAAGTTTACCAATATACTGGTGCTACAGTATTGTGAATAAACCACCACAGTGTTAATAATTGTGAATAAGAACTGAAATTATTATCAGAAAGGAAATTTGAAATGGGCCTCATCAAAAGTATGAGAATCTTACGACGTTTAGGGAGATGAAGTAATCTGAGTATATTTATAATTTACTGTTTTTGTTGCATCTATTTGTAGATTGTTCTTGATAATATGTAACATACTTCCGTAGTTGGTCTAGTGCACTACCACCACTAGATCACTTTCACTGTGCATAGACAAGGAGCTACACTGCAATTTCATTATAAAGAACGTTAGGACAAATCCGTTTGATATGTTTTGCAGCACTTGATAATATGACTGACTACCCCTCCAATATCAATGGTGAATTTTATAATACGGAGTTAGGAACAAGAAGAGTCTGTCCGACACATAAATTGCTGTCGTTTATTTGAGTTTGACAGAAAAATGTTGGGACAACTGAATCAAATTTAGTTATCGATGGTATGAAAAGCAAAAACCTCATGAAAAAATGGTGGATATTTACAATATTCGACGAATGGAATTTGGTGAGGAGGTGATAAGTGAAAATAGGTAATGACAACCTAAAGATTGGATGGGTCTACTTTTTCATTACGCAATCAGTACCCACAGTTATTGAATGTTTGGGCTGGTATGATAAGAGACATTCTTTATATTGGGGAATCTTACTGGCTATAGTTACTAATATTCGTGGCAGCCACATATTGTTTCCTAAATTTGTCAATTAGCAGGTGATAATTGCTTTGTACACAATTAAGATCCCATTAACTAGTATTCAAATGACACTCCTCCAGGCCGTTCAATAGTTGGTGGATGCACCATTCCGGATAATCAACGGATTTATTATATGGAGGTATACCAAGTCCAGTATTCAAGGGTATAACAGTCCCACTACTTCAATTTCACAACTAATTAAAAATATCAAACCTGCAAAATTTTGAAATACACGATTTTTCGTAACCAAAGGAGGAGTTTCCAAGACAATGCTTCCTAAGATGAAAAAGGAAATATTCAACGATCAGCAGTTTTATGTGTCGCGAAGTTGTGAATAATGCGTATGGGGGATGGAAGTGAAAGATATCTGGAGCAGAAAAATAAATTGGTAGCTCCTGGACATAGACAAACTTGCAAGTAACAAAGCTACAAAAGACGTACTAAAAAAAGAAAATGAAAGTGAAAAAAAGAGACAAAAAGCAGAAAAGGAGTGGATTGTGGCAGTAGAGGAGGAGATAGAGCTGTTAAGCATTCTTAGATAGGAATTGGTGGCAAATATTAGAAGTGAATAAACAACAAATTCAAAGTCTTCCATGGACTGTAGATCTGTTTTATATAAGGTCAACTTTTTTGCTGGTTCAATTTGCTGTAGGTTGGTTGGTTTTGTGGGAACGATGATGAACTAGACTCACTTAAATCGTGGTCCCTGTGGACGATTTTGAGTATATCACTTGATAGAATGAAGACATACCAACATTTTTATACTTGTCAATTCCACTCGTCCTACCGTAAATTCCTTTTTCCTTGTAAAAATCACACCAACAGCTTTAAAAGTGAATTTGTATAATGATTGTCGTATAGATAAAAGTCCTAATATCTTATTGTTAAAAGGGGTTCCAAAAAAACCCATCAGCGTTGTTGTTGAATAATAATCATTAGCGCAATCACCTTTATCGCGTTGCTTAGGTAATGTATGGTGGACATTTAAAAATAATTTACTGCACGCAATTGCTAATACTATGACACAATTTTCTGTTTACTGAGTAGTTAACTAAATTGGTATTCTTTGTATGCGTTTTTTTATCGTTATATCGTAATGGTTTTAACGCTAATCTATAACAACCACGATCCAAATTGAACATTACTGATTTCATTCAACTGCTTTGAGGCGATTACCTTTAGAATTTGGTTTTTGGATTAATTTAACCATAGTGGCGTGTAAAAATATCCAGCAATGATAAATATAAACTGAGAGTGGAATGGAGTGAGACTAGTAACTGAGAGAGCGAAAAATCAGGAGTGAGAGAATTTTGGGCACGAAATGATGACGGAAGGTTGAGGAATAGAGATTTTATGTGGAACCTGGAAATAAATATGGAAAAGTATCTTACTGCAGAAGAGATAAACCTCACGATGATTCAAGTATCATTGGTATGAAATGAATAAAGACGGCAAAAGAAAAATCAGAATTTGTTGAGCACCCGGAGCCACATGTAGCCAGAAATGGTGGAATACACACAAATCAGAAAAATATTCCAAGATATCTTGAACTCAATATAAAAACAGAAGCAGACTCCTGAAGGTTGTAAAACTGGTGCCTGAATCCCAATATACAAAAAGAGGAGAACTGTGTTATCAGTATATAAGTGTATGGTCGGAGAACTAGCTATATGAGACATGAGACAGTATATAATTTTAGCATCTATTTAAAAGAAGCTTGAATTATTGGAAAAACATGGACAGCAAGAGAAAATGGCAATGTTATTCGAGAATAAAATTGTTTGTTTACGATAAGTATCACAAGTTTAAACAAGTAATTATTCCGATTAAAATGGAGCTTATTATTCAATCAGTACTTTTTTCAGAGCGTCGCCACTTTGAATCATTTCTGACGGGGGTTTTTATGACCTGCTTACTTTCTGCCACTGTTACACCGCACTAAACGATGCCAGAAAAAATAGCCGAATAGCAGAATATTGTGAACTCAAATCTCGTGTACCTTATCGATACTGTTTTATGTAGCCAGCTATTGGACTAATACGGAAAGATAATAGGAAGAAGTCTAAGAAACGAAGTGGAGAATACATTGCGGAAAAGTTGGGCTTGGTTAAGTGAAAGACAAAGCACGCAAGACACGATATTTACATCAGAAAAAGTGTGAAATAGCAATAAAATGAGGTACTTCAAGCATTTCCTTTGATCAACAATTACTTGAAAAACAACCACCCCATTGTATAGAGACAAAAGTATGATAGTAACGGATGAATTGACGGAAATGAAAATTATGATGATCCTTGCAACAATAGCGTATATTTTAGAGGGGAAATTGAAGTAGTTATCCCTCGTATTGTACGCCTCTGGTTATAAAGGAAAATTTTATCCCACCATTCTTCAAGGAATATTAAGTGTGAAGTGTGAACAAATAATATTATAGGGTGTTAAAACAACGGGCTGAGATGATTTAGATATTCATAGTGTCACACCCAGGATCTCGGTCAGGAAAATATTCTACACGAGTGTTTTATTATATCAATTGGAATTTACCCTTACCAACCTAATTTTCTCAAGAACCTCCAGTTGACTTCAGTGTTCTTCCGTGGACATTATCATTTTAATGCCGAGTGTCCCCTATTTCAGGAGCTTTTAACTTCCAAACAATTAGAGTTATATACATGCGGCTGTCTTTAAAATACTTAGCAGTGATACGAGTTTTGATTAAACTAATCCCTCTTCCTGTTAACCAAATGGAAGAATGACGGTTGTTTGAATTTTTTTAGTTTACCTTTTAAAAGTCACTCCATTATTGGGTCATTCCACGTCAAACCGACTCCTTTAGATTTGGACGAATTTTCATCAGAAGTATTCTTTCATTTTAGAACAAAGTTCTGCGGAGGGAAAACATTGTTTTTCCGAAAGTTATGCAAAAGTCAAGATTTCTCTATTTTTCCTGTTGTTTGAACTTTTGTTCCAAATACCTCGAGCACTATTGCAATTAAAAATTTACTCAGTGTTAGTTTCGAAGGGGATACTTGGATGATACTTGGGGCTATGGGAAAAAAAATTTCGAAAAAAAGTGTGTTAAATTTTGAATTACTGACAGTTGTCAAAATTTTTGATCGACAATGAATTTTTGGCTCAAATTCTTTTATATAGGTACATTCTAGTACTAATCGCAAGAGATTTTTGAAACTTAGTTTTTTTTTTGAAATTTCAAAATCGTTCTCCTTTAATAGTATATTAAAGTATAAGTGGATATTAAGGTCTTTAAAACACGCGCGATTTTTAGAGCAAGTGTTTTAAAGACCAATTATCCACGAATACTTTTTTTTATTGGTGCACTCTGAAATCATAACTACTGGTCTATAGCTACTACAACAACAAGAAATGGAAATAAGAACTAATAATGTCAAATGGTTGAATTCGTGATGTATATTATGTATACCTTGCGTTGTCATGGAAATGAGAAAATGAGTTCTGAGAATGTCAATAGTATATTAATTTAAATACCATTCCCTAAGATTTAAAAAATCGGAATATCAATATTTCAAACAATACCAACTGCACTTTCCATTTTAATTTATAAAATTGAAATTGTTAAATATTGTTCGAATAAAGGTTTTGACGTTACAAACTACTCCTGTTAGATCAATAATAAAAAAATTGTCATTTAGACATGATTTAGACTTCGTTTCTCGAGTTGTTGATGTTGCTACGGTAACTTTTTAAAACCCGCGTTTTAAACACGCTCAAACGTGCTTTAAATAGGTGAAATGGTTCACCAATGAAAAAAATGTCTATCTCAATCAAGTTTAAAAAATCGTGTAATTTTGTAAGTTTGATCAATCAATATTTCATTCATAGGTATAATAATTGGGAAAAAGAACATTGATGACAGTTTGTTCATCCACTTATTTCATAGAGCATTTCAAGTGTGAATTTAATTCACATTCTGTGATAAAAGTCGTTTCTCAAATCCTTCTTGTAGTGTTGTTGCACCTTTTCTTTTTTTTATTGTAAAACGTTACTATGATTAACGATTTCTTGAACTCAAAATGAACGTTCTGTTCATAAAATTCAGAAATTTCCATTTTTGATGAAACAAAAATAGGCAGTCTCATTTTTTTTCCTTTCTGGAGATAAAGGTGAACTTCTGACCGAAATTCGAACAAACCTAAAGGGGTCGATTCCAAGTAATGGTGGGTTGGACATGAAGTGACCCAAATATCAAACTTAAGCCACTATCTATCTTTGTAATACGATTGTGTTTTTAAAGTGGAATCTTATTACAAAAATATTTAATAAAAAATACAATCTCATTTGATTCCTAATCTCCTTACACTTCAAAAATTATACTCAAAAGGAAGTTTAATCCTTCCACAATTCACATTCAATTTAATGAAATCTAGTTTCCCGAGCTTTTGTGACAAATACCCTTTAACAGTTTTTCGTCTATTCAGGTTTCGAAACAAAAACTAATCGAATGAGCTTTTGTGTTATAAAATGTATGTGTTGTGATACGCTTATTAACTTCAAGCTTTCTATATAACCAAAGCTCAGTTCGCCCCGATTTTAAATTGAATTCTTTTTAATGGTAGGTTCATTGTATGAGATTTCATTTCAGCCAGATTGTTTGGAATCAAACATAGACCGCAGTGAAACGATAGGAAAGGATTTTATGAACCAACTACCTATCATAAAATTTTTGTTAAACATATTATATACTGCGAAACACGAATTTGTAAATTTGTCTGCCAGTAGGCGGTGTTAGAGTTTTTAATTTAACTTGTTCATACTTGTCACCAAATGGTTAAAACGTTGGAAAGGCTTTATAAACAAACACTCTCAACGAGCAAGAATAAGCGCATCAGCCAGTTAAGTCAACAGCACTAGATGATCTTAACAGTTTATTCACAAAAGCCGTAGAGGACAAAGAAATAGCACCGACAACTTTCATGAACATTGAGGGTGCTTTAAATAATGCATCTACATTGTCAATTACCGAAGCTCCAGAAAAGGGAGGAGTACTACTCCCTCTGTGTCAGTGGATAAACACCAGTTTGACTGAAAAGGGTAATCATATCATCCATTGGCAATACCACCGTCACAGCTGGAGCAGGTAGGGGTTGACCGCAAAGAGGAGTTTTATCACCAAGAAACTTCTTGTAGACAAACTACTGGAAAGACTGATTTCCAAAGGTAGGTATTGCTTAGGATATGCCGATAATTTTGCGATTACTGCAAAAGGTAAATTCACAATTATCGGGCCAAAAGGAGAGACTTACTGTAAACCCACCCTAAACCACTATAGAAAGTACCCAGCGGACTAGGGTCACCAGTTCGTAATGGGGTGGAAAATGCAATTGCACAAGAGGTGAAATACTTGGAAGTCACATTTGACCACATGTTGACATGGAATCAACACTTACAGAAATTAATACAAGAAGGTACGACAGCCCACAATTTGTGCAGAAGAATGTGCGGGGAGAAATAATCTTATGGCTGAATACCAAAGTCATAAGACCCATGATAGCGTATGGCTTGGTGGTATGGTGACCAAAAACTTGGCAGGCTGGAGCAATCCAGGAGAACCAGAGGCAAGTTTGCCTGGCTACCACAGGATACATGAGGACGACCTCAACAGCTGCACTGGTAGTCTTGCCGAACCTGCCGCCACTTCATGTCTACATAATAGGCGAAGCCAGGTTAATCACTAATATATTGACCAAATGGCCAGCAACCATTAGTAGACTACACGGTGAGGTATATAACGAACTTTACAAAGAGTTTGATATAGACCCCATGATGGGGATGTTATCGGAGAAGATGATTCTCAAGTGGAGCTCCAGGAAAAACTTCAAAACAGTCAATACAGGCAGAGAAGAAGGTGTAGGGACAGAAATATATATATAGCCATTCCGAAGATGAGAGTCTCACTGAGCATGCAGAAAAATCCCAAACTTGCTTGTGACTGCTTGGAGACGCCACAAGCGCTGAGAAGTCATAACAGATTGTCGTTATCACAGTGCATCTTGAATATATCATTCACTAGCTCAGATGCGTAGGTATATATATGCGCAACTGTGGCTCAGTTGTATATTATGCCATGAGCATCGATGATCATAATAATTGTATACTCTGCTGAATGACATTTTTCTTAAATGACTAATCATTAACGAAACTATTAAGCCTCTTGATCACACAAGCGTTTAGACTTATGGATTGGAGAATAACATTTATAAATCAATTCATTTCAAGGTTGATGTGTAGTGGTTTTTGTGAATGTGAACCCTTATTATTGAAAAAAAAAATGAAATTAATCAGAACCATCTGTATTTATGTATAGGAACCCCTACCAAAACTAAATATAGGGTAATACAACAAAAAAAACTTTGATACGCTACTCATTCCAAGATCTTCCCGTTTAGTTTGATCACAGTATACCAAAACAACCAGTAGTGCATCCATCTCAGCTTCGCGCATCGCTTGTACGCAATAATTTTATTTGGCCTTGAAACGGGGATTAGTATAATTCAAAGTTGTTAAATTTTTATTAAATTAGAGATTCTCACAATACCTTGTTTATACATTTTGGAAGCTATCATTTTTGTGCATAAACATAAACATTAGTATACCACTGAATCAATGATACACAACTATAATACAAAAACCTGATTGGACTAACAAAAATGAATCAGGAGGGTACTGCTAGGCAAACAGAATTCCATTACTGTAAGATATATAAAACACTCTTCCAGTATAATGGAAAAAATTTACACTTAAGAAATTAAAATTTATAGTGAAATAGGCACTTGTGGAGCAGGCATTCTATGAAATTGAGGAGGTATTCGATTTCGAATGACCCAGATCTTCATATGAGATTGATCCAGTCTTTTGAATTTAATTAAATAAATAAAATTGATTTTGAACTTTTAGTATGTAATGACGTGTCTAAACATGTTGTGTTTGTTTATTTATAGAAGTAACTGGCATAATATTGTATACCTTTTTGTAAAGACCAATAATGTGTATTCCTATTCAAGTCTTTAATATAATCGAACTCTTATATATAAATTTATAATAAATAAAACAGGAAAACAGGGTAATCTAAAAAAACTTCTTTCATAAATATGATTTACTTTTACAGTTATTTGCAGCACAAACTTCACCTGCTTTAACTTTATTCATCTTACCTCAACCTAACCTATTTTAATTCACACCACGCCACTGCTCACGCGACTAAACCAAACTAAACTGTCCCTAAACCGAAATAGAATATACGCCGTCCTTGCTGAATTTGAGAGGTTTCTAAACCGAAATGGCGAACTGCGTACAACCGATGCGCGAAGTTGAAATGCACTACTGGTTGTTTTGGTATACTGTGGTTCAATGTATTCCCAAAATGTGCACAACGATGTAATTCCCCGACGTCAGAAGCTTTTTATCACCTGGTTTCATGGATAACATGTACATGTACACTGGACTGGGCTAAAAAGAGTGGATGAATTTTTGAATAGTATTCTGAAATTATCATTCATGGTGCCAAAAAAAGGTGAAAGTTGAAGTCCCTAATATTAATGTCAAGATAAATCATAGCAATTGGAGGTTTTTTCACAATAGTCGCAATTTTTACCTAAAACTTTTGAATAATCGATCAAACAATTTCCCATACATGTTTTAAAAGGAAGTTAAACTTCCTACAAAATGAAAGTTCTTTGTCAATTGTCGTCAAATAAACCGTTTCCGAGTAATCGTTCCTTCAACAGTTTTTTTTTAATTGGATTTTTCAACTCCCACAAATATAGATATTTAAAAAAATAAAATACACAAACGGTTGATTTGGCGACAATTTACAGAGAGAGTATTTTTTAGGGAATTCAATTTCCTCTACGAACATGTATAGAATTTTTTTCTCAGATGGATGATGCAAGAGTTTCGGTTAAATATTGTTGCCACGATATTAAAGATTATTTTGCTTTTAATGAGTTTTCTTGTCACAAACGAATTTATTTTGGTAATAATACAAAGAAAAATTGAAATATCATACATTTTTGAATGCTCCTTCATTTTTGTGTACATCACAATAGAAGACTGTTGTTACTTTTGCGTGTTGTACTAATGAATAATAACTCTTGAATTCCTGTAAATATTCCTTGGCTCGTTCAGAAACAAATAGCAAATTAGGTATATACCAGAATTTACGGTAACAAAGCGTATCCCTTGAGGCATAGAAGGGTGTGTAGCTGCCATTATGTGAAACGAATAGTATTCAAGGGACGTTGGTAGTCCAAGCCCCAAGCGCCTATTGTTTCTGCGAGTTATACACGCAACAAACGTGAAATAATGACGGAGTACATCGGCAAACCTGAATAATGGAAAAAATATAATGTTAGCCAGTATAACTACAAGGTTTAAGCCAGAAAGAAAAATAGTGACAGATGGTGGGCTGTAATGTGCATTCATCATATTTAATTCATTTCTCATTAGTTGACACGCTGCTTGCACATTTGTTGGTACGAATGCCTTTAAAAAACAAAAAAAAGTCCGTGCTGGTAGAGGGTGTTGATCCAAACTGAAATGGAAGGCGCTTCGCCTCGAAATATTACGATCTGACTCAACTTGTTTCAATAAAATATTGATGTTGAATAAATTAGGTAAAGTTTTTCCAATATGCCTACTATACCACGTTTGTAGAACGAATTAAAAAGTCTAGGTTAACCCACGATCACAGCTATAAGAGTGGTGTTGTAGGAAACGTAGTCAAGAAATATTTTGGTTAACTCATGAGTTAACTATGCAATTCACTGAACCACCAAAAATGGTGGTTTAACTAAAGTTCATTGATTAAACTTCAAATTGTTTTTTTTATTATTATTTTATTTTAGCTTAACGTGCCTCGACAGCGCTGGTCATTGGCACAGAAAAAATAAATACAGATATTTACATAATTATTACAAATATTTAAATTAGATTTCACAGTATAGGTTGGTAGCTTTCTTGATTTCGGTAGGGCAGTGGAGCATTTCCTTGAGGTTGGGCCTAATAGCCGGAGAGCCAGAGCCAAAAAAACTGTTTCAATTTCTAAAGGCTGGTTTTTTGTTAAATCGTTGTAGCCGATGGGTACACAAACATGCTCCGGTCAGTCAAGCGTGCCGTAGAACAGGTGGCTCAGGTGCGATATTAAAGGTGTATCATTTGACGGGTGAACAAAATGAATTTCTTAAAGCTGAAAATTTTTATACAACTTCTCTATTGTATGAAATAAAAGTTGTGTTGGTCAGTCAGTCATACATTAGAACAGAGCTGGTCAGTCAGTCCGGATAGACGTAGGATAAATAATTATTAAGTGCAATTCGTTTCTAAAACTTCAAATTTTGTCTAAGGGTTCAGAATTATGTATTGAACATCAAAACATCCGTCAGTCATGTGTTCAGTAGAACAACGTCCGTCAGTCAGGTGAAAAAGGTAAGGGTATACCGCGCGCGCCGTTTGAGTTTCAGGCTGCGTATCACGATATTTCTACATTTGTATTGTTATTTTAACAATCAGAGAACGTCATTGATATTTTAATTTGTAGTTTTATGGATAATTACCATTTGTATCGCATCGACTAACGATTTATTTAATCATTTGATACGTTTCGTGCGGTATTATTATGCAAAAAAATAAAAAATTGTGGGTTCAGAAAAACTTATCTTATCTACACCAGTAAATGTCACTTGGAAGTATGATTTTGGCTATTGTAATAACTTGAATACTCTTAATTGATTAATCCACAGGACAAATTTGTATGAGTTGTAATTTCGCAAAATATTCGTGCTTAGGAAGAAGCATTAATTATTGAAGGTATAAAAAATTAGGAATTGAATCTCTTACGTTGGAAATATAATGTATTTCTAAACTAAGGGTAAATGAAACTCAAAGTCCAAACCACAACTTTAATATTGATATTGTTCTCCAAAAGAACAAACCATATAGCTTAGCAACTAGTTTTGGTAAAATTTACCATCATCAGGCTTATGAAACATTTACTACTGGTGTAAAACCAATCAATTTCCCATCATCATCATTGCTGTAGGTATTTAGATGGTTCGGAAAAGAAAAAGAGAAGAAAAGGAGAAAACTTATGCCAAAATATCCATGGCCATGGAAACTTAATTAAGAAAGAAATATTAAGGAATAAGGAATTTGTCTTATAATTTTCACATGAAAAAACAAATGGAACATTTTTTTGGAAGAAATTTGAGGAATTGTAGTTTCGAAAATTTCCGAGGTACCACAAGGTTGACTAAACTTATATAGTTTTAGCAACAGACTGTTGGGCTGTTAATGTTTAATATTTTTGTAAAAATATTGTTATAAATGTATGAACCTAGATATTATTATTTTGTTGATATTTGTTTTATAATTGTTAAGTTGGAATTATTTGTTCCTGTTTGTATATTTTTATAACTGCACTTTGCTAGTGAAGACAAACTTCTGGCAGGGTGCAGCCGGTAGAAAACGCCTTGTAAGCCGGTGGGGAATATTTTCTGTCGGTTGTAGACTTTCTGACCGATCGATTATATTTTCTACTGGCTGGGGTCATCTTCCAGCCATGGGGGACAATCATCCATCTACGAGGGATAATTTTTAGCATTAATTGCTTACTTTCCAATAGACATAGGTAAGCTGTGTCGTTCCTTATTTTTCTAAACATTGTACTACCTTTCTTTCACGAGATGGTTATTTTTCCGAATGACATAGGTGAGCTGTGTCGTTCCTCATTTCTCTAAACATTGTACTATCTTTCTTATACTCCCTATATACCAACTTGTTTGCTCACGATTGACTTTTTCCTTTACGGAAGCACGTAGTACCACACTGTGGGAAAGTGCTTGTTCCTAGGTTGTCGGTAAGCCTCGTTTGCAAAGCGAGCAGTCATCCGTAAGGGGGCGAGTACGCGAAGTGTTTTCCGTTGCTCACCTTTTCAAAAGACATAGTTAAGCTATGTCATTTCTCATTCTTTGAATATTGTCCTCCATTTCTTTTACGATTCATTTATTATATCAAAAAGACATAGGTAAGCTATGTCGTTCCTCATTTTTTTGAATATTGTCGTTCATTTCTTTTACAAGTTGGTTATTTTTCTAAAGACATAGGTAAGCTATGTCGTTCCTCAATTTTCCAAATATTGTCCCTTCTCCCTTTTTCATGCAAAATGGCTGTACTTAGCAGTTATGGACTAA
>CAJUYI010004166.1:0-19612 GCA_910591695.1 Galerucella pusilla
AAGATCACATAAAACAGTCTAAAACGATTGAAAACACACAATGCGATGTTATTTCATCCAATAACGCTCCATTTCACGTAAATACAGTCCAAAACGGTCAACGGTGCTCGAAATCAGTCAAAAACCTCCAATTCCACCCAAAAGACATACTAGATGACTAAATAATGCACAAAACCTCTTGAATATACCTAAAAGCCAAAGTTAACTTGCAATTGGACCATTTTCCATCCCATTCCACTGAAATACACACAAAAACGCAGAAGAAAAGTTTGTCATTTTTCAATTCATTAGATTTATCAGTCGTTACCTTTTCACTTATACAAATCATACTCGATGAAGTATCAGACACTGTACAGCAGTGTTTTTATGGCTCTGAATCTTATTTTTATAGATATTTATGAACACATTTCTAATTCATCTTTAAAAAAACACAGGAATCTCGGGGCTAGGTATACCCTATACCAGATACTTTCCACATTGATATTTTGATATCAAAGTATTGGTGCTAGCAGCACTGGTGAATGTGAATAGCTTACCTAATAAGAATAAAAACTCTCACATCCCAAAATTTCCTAGATCCGTTACTGCTTTCAGCATCAATATTTAATGACAATTTTTTCCGTAACATATTGTATTAATTTTATTTGAATTATAGAAAAAACCAATAATTCTATTGACTTTTTATCAAAAATTACTGATAATAGTATATTCTTCAACAAGTGCAGAATGATGGCTATTATTCACGCGGATGAAGTTTCCAAAACGAGGGAGTGCAGCGAGTGAGTTTTGGAATCATCCAAGTGAATAATAGCCATTCTACACAAGTTAAAGACTATACTTTCTCCACGACTAAAAAGAAAAAACGTCCAGTAAGGATCGAACGTCGATAGTCAACCACCACTAGGCTGTAGAGCATATAAAAATGTAAAGATTAAATATATATACTTATACGTAACTTATATTTTTAATCGGATCCCTTACATTTATAAATGAAATTAATTCCGGGAGGCGTACATATTCACTATCGGTACTGTTGTCCATTTTTTTCTCTTATAATACGTAAAATTATGATTTTATAATTATTTTGACGTTTCAAACGACGCGCTGTCAGAAGCGATTTGCGTTCTTAGGTATTTGACGTTTTAAAAAGAAGATTTAATTCAATCATTTTAATCATTTTAGCGTGAATTCTGAAAACGATAGAATGTGATTGGCTAACGAGAGTGAATTCTTTTTATTATTCACTGGTGTGAAGAATTCATATCATTATGCAGATGTAAAAATAATTTGTGCGTTATTATTTAGTCGTGGAGAAACGTATATACTACTTTAAACCATGTTGAACTAAACAACATTGTCAGCACCAATATTTGAACAGTTGTAATTTCACCCTTTTGTTAGTACAAAGATAGGGGGTGATATTTGGATTGAAGAACGAAAGTGGTATTTTTTTGACATTTCAAATGGGATGCAATGGACATCTGCTCACAACATTTTTTGTACTTTGAATTGGACCATTACTTTTTGGAATCTACTCATATAACATTCTTGAATTAAACTGTTTCTAAATAATTCTACTTTAATAAGAACAATATAAGTGAAACTTATGAATTATTTAATAATTATTTCGACATGCGAAATATCTTCTTTGAAAGAAACTATCATTTTTGTTCGACAAAAATAGTAGGAGGTATTAAAAAAATAAAGACGGTATTGAATTAATAACCACAATAATCACAAATATTTTCAATGAAAATCCTTCTGTCGAAAAAGATATTTTCATGCAATTCGCATCAACCCAGTATGTTGTTAGCGATGGCTTATTTATTGTCCAGAAATATTATTACAAAATGGAAAATAACAAAAACAAACAATGAATACACTACAACGAGATAGTTCGAACCTAGATTTTTGTATACATATCAATTACCTTAAGGTGTGCACACAAGTAACCAACATCACATTGCTCTCCTAAGATCCACATCAAGCTGGATACGATTGACCTCTACGATCTCTTATATTGGAATGAAGAAACCTCCACAAAAAAATGTTTCACCGACATTCCGACATTTGTGTTTGACACGGTTCGCTCACAAATTGATTTGTTTTTGTTATGAGGTGTGAGTGGGTGACAAACGTATATCCGATTCTCAACCTGGATAAAATCACTCGGTGTTTATGAATCGTTGTGGTAGTCTTCCAGTTATTCACGAACGTTTTTACTTCGGAGAGTGTTGATGTTGAAGTATTCCAATTCAGTTGTTACTGAAGTGTTATTATATTGTTTGATTTCAGAAGTTGGAGCAGATGAAGCAGTCTTGGCTGAGTGTAGGTTTTTTCGTGTTGTGTGATACCTGCATGTGATCCAATCTAGACGTGTGATTGTTGGTATTGCTGCATAGTGGGGAGTTGAATTCCTCCGTCTTTTGTATAATTTTTTTTTCCAATTCACACAGTTACTATCAATTGGGCTTCTACAAAATGCCTCCAAAGCAATTCCTACCGCGTTGTTTTAAATCGTATCCAGCTGTTGAGGAATGTGTGCATATGTATATTATGCACCATAGTCAAGATTTGTTTTAATGATTTGTTTCAATTGAGGTTTTATATAATATTTGGGTTTTCTTACTCTTATCGAAAATTGTCTCGCGGTTTTCTCTTTCCATACCATTAAAATTTTCAAAACCCCATATTTCACTAACAAAAAATGAACATATTTCCCCTTGTATATGTGTTTTATCAATAAAAAAAATTATTTTGGTATTTAAGTAATATAAGCACGTGAAGTGAGTAGAAATATTGGCACGTAAATAATAATATTCGGAATTGATCAAATTTTTGAAGCTTTCTACGTAGAATTCTCGGTTATTTTCAATACACCATGAATAAATTTGTTGAAATAAAATTTTGTCGGGGAATTCATAAAAGCGATGGCATAAATTAGTTGATATGTTCGGAAAACAAATTTGTTTTAGATGTTTATCGGCATCTGGGAAAAGATGTCGAGAAAAATGTCTTTAACACTGTATTTACAACATCCAATGGCAGTTATTATACTTTATATTGGGCGAAGGAAATATAGTATGTATCCTATAAAAATATGATATGTCGTTGATGAGATACAGGGTGTTGACTTTCTGGTAATAAACTACTAAGAAAGAACACGTTTATTCTCAGTGCATTTGGAATTTTGACAATAACTGGGTAAAATCTGAAACACAACGCTTGAACAAACAAGACGCTTCTATCTTTTTTATGACACCAATTCTGTCTTCATTTGTGTTTAGTTAATAACAATGCCTCTGCTTATGAATGTTGTATTTTTTATATGGAAAGCCCTGTATGAGTTTGAATATTATAAAAGTTCATATAAATAATAAGATACTTTATTTCCCAGTATATTTTATTCATTCGCTCAGTACTTTTAATATACAAATAATTTGAAATAAACGATTCAGTTTTCCTAACAGATGGAGCATTGCAAATTCCAAATGTTAACGGGAAAGGGAAAATCAATTCCAATAAAAACCAGGTCAGGATCAACTAAGACAAGAGAAATATGGCTACTGCAGAAGCGCTGGAACAGGTGCATTCTCGCTAATATCAAGTACACGAAATTAAATAGAGCGTAGACAACTAGACAGCAGAAGTAACAAGGAAATAGGCTTACGTGGGTAGTACCTACAATAAAACATATATCTGAATCAGAATTACCTATTTGTTTAAAAAAACGAAGATTTATGAGGGATGTGTATGAGACAGAGGAGCAGTTATTTTGACATAGAAGGCAGGTGGTCTTAAATATATGTGGCAAAGAGAATCATGAAGGGAAAATTTAAAACAGAGAACAGGGTTGATAAACGCAGAAAAATACTCGAATGTTATTAGATGTCTAGAGGGAAAACTGGCTATAAATTAACCAATATTGGAGTCTTTGTACGAAGTTTGAGAAGCAAACTAGGTCCTTATAGCGATCTGATCAATCTCATGATAAAATCTCCAATTTATTTCTGTTTGAGAGACTCACGTCTCACAAATACACCAAAAACTTGTATAGATTAACAGGAACTTTCCAAATATTAGAAAAATTTATAAGCTAGAACCGCGATACATAAAACTTATAGCAAACATGAAGGCTTATTTTCCAAAAAAAAATTGATTGGATTGTTTGGGATGGAAAAATGTACTTACAGGTTTTCTGGAACTCTTTGGTATCCAAACATAACACAGCGTTCAAACACACAAAAAACGCCACCAACCAGTCATATTGAAAATACCGAATACCCCTGCGCATTTTCGCTACCCCATCATGCGAATTTCACTTTCACTCGCTCAAATATTTTTTTACATACATAGAAATTGGTGCATTTAATCGAGACGTTTCAATTGCTTTCATTTAAAAAGCGTCGTCTAAAAGAATGGAAAAATATACATTGTCAGCGCACATGTGTACTCTGTGTCGAACTCCGGGCGAATACAACACTATTTCACTTTTTAAAGCTCACACGCGACTTAAGTCGAAAGTTTAAAACGGCAAGCGACAGCTTAGTGTCAGGAATCCAGCCATGTTGCCAGTATGCGACAAATACGCGTTAAAAAAGAAATATACAAAGCACGGATGAATTTTATAATAGTATAATAATAAACGTCTTTATTATTTTCTTCCAAATGTACAGAAGCTTAAAGATGGATCATTTAAATATTCGTAAAAGAAAATGAAGGGAGAAGCTCAGTTTAATTATGGTAACCACCAATAAACTGCTCTTCCACTCCATGTAAGTACCTATGTATGTGTGTGTTTTGGGGTGACATTCACTGAGACCTAAAAGATCTATTGTGCCCCCTTACTTCTACTCAGTTTCTGAGGAGAGTCTCAGAAACTAGTAGTTCCTTTAGTCCTATTTCCCGGAGGAATTTTAGGATGTCTGCAGGCTTCAACTTATGCAAATGTTCCTCTTCTATCCAGTTATCTCCTAGGTGCTGTGCTCTAGGATTCTGAAGTGCTGTGTAGTTGAAAAGTATGTGGATGGAGGTTTCTTCTTCCATTCCACAAAATCTGCATTCTTCTTCCTCCACTATTTTGAGCTTTTTCAGGTGCCCATTCAGGCGACAATGTCCCGTTAGGATCCCTGTTAAAACTCCTAGCGCAGTTTTACTTTGACTTATGCATTCTTTTGATCTCAATAGGTTGTAGTACCTAATAAGGGGAAGTATCCACAATAAGCCCAGGAGGCTGAGGTGGTACCGGCGAAGGGACGGCTCCTAAGAAAGAAAAAGTACCTAATAATAATTTCAAAAGGGGTTTCAATTGATTGTGTTTCCACTCAATGGCAGCCTATTTTAAATTTTTTACTTCCGAGATTTTCTCGATCTTTTTTGCTGTACCTATCACTCTAGATTATAGACTATGTGGTTCACACAAAATCATTCCCAATTCATCTTTATGAATATTTTATCGCGAGAAGTCTAATAAATACTTAACGCTTATAAATATTGTATTAGAGATGTCATTAATATTTAGCAATGTCTACGGCTGTGTCACTAAGTCTTACCACTTTGACCTTTATTTAATTCCAAATTTAATGTGACTGAGCAAATGTAGACGGAACTATCGATTTTTAAGAGTATAGTGACCTGTTCTAATGCAATGAAACTTGTGCAAATGATAGAAACTACAAAACAAAGTTCAATTTCCAGGCGAATATTCACCGTTATCCTGGCAAGCTCTGGATATTACTTCAGTTGGCAAATTGAATATAACAATTTCAACTTTTGTTTTAAAAATATACTACAGGTATTTAGTTGGAACTTAATATTTAATTCTCTGTTTTATAATCAATGACATGACATGACATGAAATTTACACTCTAGTATTTTCATTTTGCTGGCTCGAATGAGGGCTAAGGGAAAATATTTATTATCCCAGTGTAAACATGTCCAAGATCCACAAAACTGGAAGGATGAGTATAGTTGGAGTGTGTTCCAAGTTGCAATTACAGGAATCCTCTAATTTCCTCCATGAAGTTCAGAAATATATTAAGGATAGTATTCACTGAAGCAGGTGTCATTAGCTGAACTGATACAGTTAAGTGATATTTTGAGAAAAAATACTAGCCCTGGTTCTAATCAAGAACTGAAATTTCCCCACAGATTTGCCTGGGAAGGTTACCAAAAACTCCAGAGAATTATGTTTCATCATTCGTTAGCGTATCAAACATTAAAATATACATTGGTCAAGGACCATTTGATACTTTTTCGCACGCTATTGCAGATGGCCGAACGACGCTTAAGCGAGTTCGGCCAGCAATCGAGTGCGGAAAAGTCACTTAACGCACGTGTTAGGTACACTATTTTTTCTACTAGCATGCGAAAAAAAAACTCAAAAGTTAACATAAAGGAACATTTCTTCTTAAATACATATCAATGAATTAAGTATTATTATTTGACATTTCTTTGATAAGGCTTATACCAAGCCCATTAAAAAATGATTGGAAAGTAAGATGTTTTTTTTATTGAAAATTATAGCAGAATTCTAATAAATTTATTAATTTTTCAGTCATTTGGTAAACTACAATCATTTAAATATATTTTCAATATTCAAATGTCAGTATACTTACCAAAAACTTTACAAATTTACTTTTCCTGACGCTAGTAGAAAAAAATTTATTGTAACCTATTGATCTTTATTTCGGAGATAAAATAAAGTAATTGTTGAAACGAACACATAACACACTTTCCAGTGGTCATGGATATTGCTAAAACTCCGCTGAAAGACTTGGGGCTGTTTCATGTGCTTTTTCTCCAAATTCTCCAATAACGAACAAATGACAAGTTTGATATACTTCACGGCTGATTTCAACCAAGAAAAAAGAAATCCGCATCTTGTATCTGCATATAATGTATGCTTGAAAATACTGTTTTACACAATCCAAAAAACCACAAAATAGAGATTTGTTAAAATATAACAAGAACACTAAGCTTTGGCAACGTCGCTCGATAATCTTCTTGCTAGATGTCGTTAATCTTAATGAGAGAAGTTGCTTTTTGCGTGAGAATGATATTTTTAGATTCTCCGAATGTCAAGATAGTATGTAGTGCCATTAGTAAAGGTAAATGTCAGTAATTGATCTTGTTACGATGATGAGGTGGAGAATATGATAAAGGGTTGGCCGTTCTATAAGCGTATCTCTTTCTTGAACATTAAAGCTACCGAATATCTATGGATGTTAACGAATTTCTTGTTAAGTTTACGGTGGAAGTAACATGTATAATGTAGCATAACACAGACACGGCTTTTTTACAAAAGAACGTTGGCGGCATGCAGCTATACAATATTCAATTTTTTCTTGCAGAAATTAGATACTATGTGACACTTGATTTTTTATTAAAGGTATACAGGGCGTCGCTGATGCTCGTATCAAACAGTGTAGGATCCGTTGTCGATGAAATTTTAATACTAGCACATAAATTAGATTTATTTAAGAAAAAATTATAAAAATTTAAATAATATATATGAGAATAATTATAGTTCGATTTATTTCTGCCATATCAAAAATAATTTTCCGCTAGTACTGATTGAAAATGAGAAGGGGATCATTTATTAATTCTTATGGGTTGAGCTCTACTTATACCATTTTCCATATCATTTCCTCCCATTCCAGAAGATTCGTGTCTTATATGTGATACTGGACCAGGAGGACAGAGAATAGTTGTACTGGTTCCATTTTTTCCTCTTCAAAGTGCTTCCGTTTGAGTCCTTGAGTGTTTTGAGAAAACCAGAGAATGTGAACCCCTGGCTATTTTCCTCGAAGTATAGTCTCCAGTCATCAGGTCGGTAACTGTCTTCAAATGTCTCATACCCAGTTCCAATAGCCTGGTTGATAGATCTTCGTCTGCCTTGATCAGTATACAATCCTGAAGACGGCACTAAAGCTAGAGACAGTGTGTCGTCTCCCAAGATATCCTTCACAGTTTTTATTAGTTGCTTCAAGCAGAGCTTGGCTGTCACTATCTTATTTGGTCAATGAATTGAAGATTTTCATGATGAAATGGTCAAGATGCGGAAAAAGAAGTGTATGTTAACTTTTGATTGATATCAAAGAGTTTACTCCTCAACATATAATTTGGAAGGAAATGGATTTTAAATAAAAAATAACAAATTTATTCCAACTGGAATATATAAATAACTGAAATGTGAATAAAGCTTTTGCCACTTCCAGAACATGATTTATTTGAATGTTCGGTAATTATTGTGAAGTGATTTTGGCAGAATTTTAAAAACACCGAAAGTGGAGGCTGTTATTTCAATATGATTTACAACCTCAATTTTGCGAACTTGTTAAGGAATGCTTTATTGTTTAGGGCAGAGAAAACATAAATCACTTAGGATTTAACGATATTATCCTATTTTTATGATTTTTCAAAATTTATTAGCAAAAAAGAAGTTCAATGAACACAGAAAGGGAATGTTTAAGACATGTGGAAAAAGTGAGGGATTCTATAATTAATATTTTCGAAGCTAATATCAATTTCATCATGTACGTCTAGTGATGTTAAACTTCGACAGATTATTTTTATGATTCGGGAATTTATTCAGTTTTGAATTAAGTGGTGTCGAAAAATGTCTAAGCCAGTTTGTCGTTTGTAGAAAGCGAGCCAAATATCAGCAATTCTTCTGCAATATCAAAGAACTTTCATCGACGAATGCAAGTTCCCACAAAGCTTGAAGGAGAATTAAGTTCTTGAACCAAGAAAATATCGAATATCTTCCATACAGTCCCGACCTGAGTCCTAACGACTTTTCTTCTACTTTTCATAAATTGAGAATGAGCTGTATGGTACACCGAGAGAAGAGTTATTTGTTATATTTGTTTGATTATAACTAATAAATTATTAAACGTTATATTGACAATCAATTTTTTGATATCTACAAAGTAAAAAATTATCTTATCGAATACTCCTCGGGTCTTGATAAATACTCAAAATTTTGTCGAGAATCCTTCAAGCGTGTTGCTCAAAGATAATAGCAACACGCTTTCAGCATTCTCTATGACAAAATTATCTCGGTATTATCAAGACCCTAGAGGTATTACTACTGAAAATATTGGGAAATTTTGATATAAAAAAATGATTTATTCGAGTATAATTTCTTTAATATAGAAAAATTTGTTCTCTTTATGCACACATTCATACAATTGTTCTTCTACGAAGCACAATATAATATTTTGTTATAAATTATAACAATGCTAAAAAACCTAACACCTTCAATAATATTCCATCACTTCAAAACAACAGATTAAATATTCATAGTAAATCATTTGAAAGTTTTGACAGAAATTTACATTTTTTCAATAAGCCTATAGATCATTAGCCTCAAATAAAATCTACTTTATACCAAAAAAATAAGTATTTCAGTATAATTGTACATTTATTATTACGAGAAAAAAAACTTTTTTGCTACGAATCACATATTCCTTCACTTGTAAGCAATCACATTAGGCGTCGGTCTGCATGTGAAATTAGATCAGTTTTTGCAATTTAACTAATTACTTTGTTCTTGTGAAGTATGTGGTTGAAGTGCTCTGGACAAAAATAAGTTTAATAATTGTTAAGCTCATGGCGATTACAAGAATTGTGAGATATCTTTGAAGGTAAGGAAATAAATGACAATTATATTCAAGTAGGTAGAAGTAACAAGCAAGCGAAATGTCTCACAAAAATAAACATTTCTCAAGTGAACCTGTCAGATCTACTCCAAGAACTCCAAAAAACTACTATGGGGAAAGCATTAATGTGCACACTCAAGGATAGACAAGGCTATCTTGAGTATACCATTGTTGGTTATGTTTTAGAACATGTAGGTATGTTTAATTTTAACAATGTATGGTTTCTATTTTATAATATTGTATGGTATCTATTTCAAAAATGTATAGTTTTCTTTTTAATGGATCAAAATATTCAGCAGCAAGTTTTTTATTCCTATCCTGCTTTTCTACTAAGCAGTTTTATGCATAAATAGAGACCATTGATTTTTATTAGATTTAAACATGTTTGTCATAAAAATACTGTAATTTTAATCCGTATCCAGACTAACCATCGACCAATTCGATCGACTAGTCCACAGATACAAAACGAAAGTCAACTTTGTTGTTCGACATAGTCTGGAAACGGCTTAGACAAATATTTTTGAAAAATATATTTTCCTAAGTAACCTAATTATTTAGAGAACCGTGTGGAAGCTACCCATACTGCTCAATACACCGTAAACTTTCTAAATATTTAGAAACATTTCAAAAGCTCAGTGTATTGAATAGTGCATGTAGGTAGCTTTCACAAAAAACAATACCATAAGTTATTCGTTTTTTTAGGAAAATATATTTTTTCACTATGAAATAAAAATTATGGTTCGGTTATGATGAATATGTTGAATTTTAGTAAAAATTAATAGTTTTCTTGAAGAAGGAACATTTGTTTCCAACAAAAAAATATAATCTGCTGGGAAGATACATTTTTTACGAATAAAAAACATATCGTTAACCCCGACAATATATTTTTTTATAATAAAGAAATGTCATTCTGCCATGAAGTAATTTTTTTATTATAAAACAATATAGTTAGCTTGCAAAAATATGTGTTCGTTATTGGAAAACTACTTTATTTAATTTAAATGCTTTCAAATATTAATATAACTATTTTGTCATTATACCTCAATAAATGTTGTTTGAGACAAATATGATACATTTTTATAACAATAAATATAATTTTCGATAAATAACTCATTTTATTGATGACAATGAATATGTTTTTATTCATCAACAATATTACTTTCCGAACTTGGAACAAATCCTTGCTTAACGACAAATTAAATATTGGTCAAGCCATATGGAAACTCATATTTATTTGACATAAAAAAATTTTGATTGTCACAAATAAATATTAAGAAATAAATATTAAGAAACTATATTTTGTGGAAAAGTGGAAAAACTGCTTCCATAATTGGTTTCAACAGATGTTAAAATGCATTTCTTTTCTTAGAGAATACAATGGTGTTTTTGGCTTTTTATGCAATATATAACGGTCAACTTTCGTACTTCTAGCAGAACAAAAAATAAGTTTTAAATTATTGTATGGAATATTTATTTTCTGCCTTTTAGTCAACTGTATTTTTTGGAGTCGCTTTTTTTATAACACTCAATTTTATTGCCTGCATAGAACGAATTCCTATAATAAAACAAACAAACAGCTACAGTCCAAATTAATGGATATATAAATATAAAATTTTATTATTGAAATAAACGAATATCTGTTGTACAGAAACTACATTTCCGATTTTCCCGGTGAATTTAAACAGAACCAGAGTTTTACGATGTTGTTTGTAAATCAGTACCCCAGTTATTCAATATATCGCTATTTTAAATTGACATGTACAATTCTAATCAAATTATTCAGATTATTCCAAATATCGCTGTATAAATTCGATTATAATGTTGGTAATAATATTTCAGTAGGGCGATCAAACCTGAAAATTGTTGTAATAGAATTTCTAGTACGTATATTAATGATAATATTTTCAATATCGACAAAATTGTTTATACGTACATTTGTGAATTTTATATATCGGAATCGACAACGTTTATATTTCATGTTTAAACTTAACATTTCCCTCTTAGGTTCACCCTGTTATATTCATTTCCATGAAAAATATTAAATACTTATTAGTGATGGCATTTTAAGTAGTTTAATCTTTGGTAGTGTTGTAATCATTGTTACTTCCTTGTCTTGGACATCCGCTTTGTTGTTTCCCTCAACATAAGTGTGACTCGGGATCCAGCACAGTTACACTTTGTAGTTACGAAGTTTTGATAACACTCCACGGTAGTTTCTCACCGCTTTCAATCGTGTCCCTATTGAGGTCAAACCTTTTAGTTACTTTTTTTCTATTTTGTGGTAAGTATTTGATATCCAATTATTGTTCCCCATATTTTGCTTTATCTTCCATTCTGCATAATCATCATCAATTTTAATAATTGTTATAACCATATACATTTTATTCCAAATACTTTTAATTTAATACTCAATAAGGTTTTAGCTGCTTCACATTCCAACAAAGTTTATTGTTTTCTCTTTTATTGACAATAATTGTGGGATGAATCATTTTCACATCAATTTGTCTTAAAATTGAGTTGCGTATTTATTACACCCATAATTATTTCAGTACCGTGAATTTGTTTAAATCAAAGTTTATGTCCTCACGTTTGTATTTCTGTGGTTTTAGGGTGAAAGTGCCTAAGTCAAAAATCACTGTTCAGGAAAATGACAATTCAAATTTTACTCATATTTCAAGAGAATGTGAAAATTGTTCAAGCTATAATAGGCTTGTCGTTATTTTGTCAATACCACTACTGGCACTATAGATTTCTTCATAAGTTATATAGGTAGATCTATAATCCACCGCAACAATCGTTTGATTGAACCAACGTCAAAGTAAGATTCAGGCAGTTTTCCTCAAGGAATGAAACAACAAATATATTTATCATATCTATATGAAAAACTATATTTCAAAAAACAATAACTCGCTGTTTACGGAAAAATACAAAAGAGATCACAAAATAATAATAAGAATGAACAAAGCCTCGAAGAGTTCTAGTTTTCATTCTCACCAGAACTATTTTGCTCGTTTCCACAACTTGACGAAACTGGCAAATTCTTATAGTAATGGCGAAAAACAGGATCTATCAGGTGAAAAATGCTTGGAAGATCTTTCTTTGTCTCCTCAGAAATTGAAAGTGATTTTGAGTACTGACTTAGAGCATCCAAAACTGGACTTACTTGGCGTCTTCGTAAAAAGAACATCTTTTTAAACGGTTCCAAAGAGTCTACCGATATTTTATATTGAATTATACCAATATGGTCAGCTGTGAATCTCATCCACTGCACTGCACATCATGCCATACAAATTTTTCATTGTCACAGTTTTTACTTCCAATCTGCAGTTATTGGGTATAAAATGATTTAAAGTCTAAAATATTTTCTTGTTACATTTCCGTGACTAAGAACTTATTTTTTGATCCAACAGTGCGAATAAGTTAAGCCCAGTCCCAAGGATAATGGATTCTCATATTGGTTAGTTTTTTCCTCTTCTCTATCATGGCATGAGCTGTATCGCACTCCATATGAAAATGAACACTTACCATAAATTTGTGGTCAATTGATTTTAAATTTGGATTTTTTTGTAAGGCTGAAAAGCACGTCGCGGCTATATGAGAATTCCGATTCTGACCAGTGCAGATATCTGAGTACATGATCACTTGTGTTACTCCTGAAGGTAATTCTGTGGAATATTTATATAAATTATAATGAACAAGATCCAATTTGATTTGCACCTCGACCAGCTTTTGTCTCATCCCATAAAAAATTGTTGGCAATTCCTTCTGCGCCATCATAAATCGTCAAATTATATACAGATAGCTGACGTTTATAGAACATAACATTCGATTGAATATGTGGTGTTGCTAGTACTTTTTCATAAAACTCAATAGGTCTTGATTCATTATTTGCTTCTAATTTATTGCACATTATTGATGAATACAACGTATCCTGATTTTAATTCTTACATTATAATTCACTCATTTCCTGCTCTATAATCCCTACAATTGATCTAAGACTCTGTTAAGTTTCCAAGTGAGGTAAATGGCCCAAATATCGGCCACGTCCCAATTATCGGACAAGTTTTTGGTTTTTGATTAATAATAATAAGTTAAGTGACGAAAAATATATTTTTCTGAAAAATTGCATACCTTGGCCACATTGTTGACACAACCTACCCCTTCTACGAACTTCTATAATTCTCAAATAGCTTGAAAATAGTCGAGTGGTAACAACATTAGTCAAATGCATCATTTCGCTAGCTAAGTAGGTAAGACAATGCTATTCAGTAATCTTACATTTTTGATGTTTATTAAAAAAATATCTTTTTTTTTTCTGTTATTTAACGTCGGTCTATTTCTGCGACTGTGGCTAATCACCGACGCCGGGAGCACTCTACCCCTAACCGGAAATTTTGGCGAACCCACTAGTGTTCCAACCAGTGGTAGCGTTCTTTAACGAGCCCAACATCCATGGACTCGGGACCTCGGTTTTACGTCTCCTCCGAAAGACGGCATATCTACATTATACCTCGTGCTCATTGGTATAATGCCTGCGAGCTGTGATATGCTAGTCCGCTGCAGGCTGTACGGGCCCCATACGATGGTTTTCCCTGGCATGGTCGTCACCCATCCAAGTACTAACCATGTCCGACCTTGCTTGACTGTAATTATCGCATCGAACGCGTTTCACTACAGTGCTGGGTCGTCGCCCAAAAAAAATATCTTCATGGGGTTGATTTTTCTAGTATAATATTGTATATGAACTATTCCATAATAGTTTTTTCCTACGACCACATAGGAAAGTGACATATATCGCACTGACTAGTTCTATGGAAAGTGACCTTTATTCATACGCGTACGGAAAAAAATCTTATCCGTACGTGTGCGGATAAAAAAGCTGTCAAATTGAATGTTGAAATGCTAGTCTTTTTACTCCGCAAATTAATATGTATATGTGAAATGCTTATTTCCTAAGTTGATTTGTCAATATAATAATATAATATAATCTATTTATTTCATTTAAAATTAAAAAAAAAATACCGAGCCCGGACTCGAACCTCCCCTACTGCTTGTCAAAAATCGAGCCCACGGATGCCTAGACCGCTCGGCCATCCCACTGTTGTAGCTTATGGTTCTTGTCCAAGATACTAATAAGCGCTAAGGAAATATACACAACAGTTTATTTATTCTCCAAAATAAAATGTGTTTATATCGACATTTATTGGACTTTCATGTTATTAAAACAATAAATATCCGTTTTCAATTATTTGAACAATGAATCCTTAAAATAGCTAGTTAATACTTTCAATCTCCTACAGGTAGGCAACAAGTTAAATATTAATTCTAACTTTTTTATAAAGGTACTTTTTTCCATTGCATAAAAATCACAATTTTCTGGGCCAATTTCAAAGGTAAGTAATCAAAACCATATAAAGTATTTACAAATACACATGTGTAAAACCTCTCACATCTACATAAAAAAGCAAGATTATACATGCCTAATTTGGTAAAAGTATATCGCGTGGTCGTAGGAAAAATAGTGTACATAACTTGTGCGAAAGTGATTTTTCACACTCGTGGGATTGTCTCACTCGGCTGCGCTCGTGAGACAATACTTCCCACTCGTGTGAAAAATGTCACTTTCCGCACACGTTACGTAATATACTATTTCTGTTAATTTGCCGTTGTTTTTTCCTGTAAAAGGGTGGCTGATAAGTGGGACATATTAAATTGGGTTATGTACCAGCTATCGGAAACGTGTTCGATAACTACAACAATGTTATGTTTTTTTTTTAAATTGCATTACACAATACTGATGAAATAATTCTAAGATATTTCAGAATACAATAGTTCTTGATAAACCAATGATTTTTCCGACCAGTTATCTGCATAGCATATTTCATTAAATAAAAGAGTTAATTAAATATGATATTTATGTGAGCACATTAATAAACTGCTATACTGATAGTTCGTACATGAAATGACCGATATTTGGTACATGAACTGACTGATAGTTGAGATAGTTAATAGTAAAGTTTGAATGAAAACAAAAAAAAAATAGCAACGGATTTTTATGTTATAAAATGTGGTATTATGTGGAGTGAAAGCTTCATGTAAAAAATTATTTTACTGAAGCTTGTTTTCAATTAAGTCTTCTATTAATTATTTTATTACATGTCCGATAGCTAAGACCATGCTCCATTTTTGAGTCTATTTATCGGCCTTCATTGGTATAAGAGCTTTTTAAGAAGACCCAAAAGGGTTCCACAGAGCCTGACTGGACACCGATCTGAAGAAAAAATACGTCAATGGTTCGATGAGGTAAATATTTATTTAAAAGAAAATCAAAACTATGTAACCGAACCAAATAGAGTTTATGTCTGCGACGAAACGGCCCTTTTCTTGTGTCACAAAGGAGAAAAAGTCATTAATAATGTTCCAAAATCCTGGGAGATTGGCAAGTCAGATAATGGCTGGATGACAGAACGCTCATTTTTTTAATACATGGCATACGTTCAGAATTGATGTTTTGTTTTTTGTCTTATTGTATTTAAAATAAATTGGAAATTATGTTTTTGTTTTATTATAATATCCCACCTATGCCGATAATCGGTCATATTCCGTCCGATAAGTAGAGCTTCACTATGTTAGAGCGTCCGATGACTGGGACAAATGTACCTTTTTTAATAAATTATTGATTATTAGACAACTATATTTATTATTATCGAAGGAGATAATATATTATTAAAGGCAAAGAAATATAGGAACCTGAAATGCAATCCGTGTCAGTGATTTTCCAGAGCATGTATTTTTTCTGAACGCTTGAAGTTCGACTTCGCTCTTGAGCGTCCGATAGTTGGGCCATTTACCTTATATGCTCATTTTTGTCAGGCGCTCTATACTTTTCTCCACGTAGATGATCTGAATACTGGCCCATAACTATTTTTTTCTACACCCACATGTATATTATCCATTTCCTGCACAGTTTACAGAATGGAAATGTAGGCCATATCGGTTAACTGAACGTATATGATTTCATATACATCCTAGGACGTATATGAAATCCACCAATCAGCATTCGCGTTTAGTACTCGTCACTCATATTTTTGTCATTTTTAAGAAACGTCAAAATAAATTGTCAAAAAAAGTCTCTCCCAGAAGCACTGGATCAAGAATATGTATTTACAAAAGTAAACTTATATAAAATAGTCCGTATAAATTGATAACAAATACTAAAGTCAGAATAAAATGGGTATAGTATAAACCTGAATAGTCGAGTGGTGAACATACCAGACTCTCACGCGGCAGACCCGGGTTCCATTCGCCGTGAAAAAGTTTTTTTTTATTGTTAATTTCATTTTTAAATAATTATTCTGCTTGATATTGATAACGACAACAGGTAGACGCTTGAAATATTTAGCAGAATATTTATTATTATAGATAAAGGTACGGTACCCTTCGTACGGGATTCCGACTGACAGCATCTACTTTTAAAACAAGCATCGCATTTTGAAAAAGGCATCGCATATTTAAAATTGTACATTTAAAAACTGTACGTTTATAACAAAAAATTAGTGAAGACATAAAATTGAATTGGTACGATTATGGATAAAATTGTTGAAAATTTTCAGCTTCAAGTTATATTTATTTTACAGTTTATGGAAATGTTTATTTTCTAGATTTTTCCTAAATGGGTCATAGAAAAAATATACGTCGTGCTCAAACTTCGTCCTCGTGCGATATGGCCATCATATCCACACTAGTTGCACAAACTACTATAGTTTGTCAGTTCTGCTTGATCTGAAGCGTCACTGATCGAAAGTATTTAATAAATGCTTGTTTTCTGTCCTCTCGAATGACTACCAAATTAGTAAATTTCGGAAAAAGACGTTAATAATAGCAAGAACTAAAATTTCAGTAGGGAAAATGATTCTGAATGTTAAAGTTGTGGATGAGAAAGAGGAAAACTAAATATTGGGGGCTACAAATGTAATAGATGACTCAATTGGAATGAAAATTCTTAGGAGTCTAAGGAACATAGCTAACTTAATACAAAAACATTAAAACGTATGCTAGTGAATTATGAAATATTTATACATCAAAACGATAAATACCTTTATTTCGATTGCACTCTTTATTTCAATTTTAAGTGTTACCTCAACAACACACATTATCTCTTCCTAATGTTTGTTTTCCAAACGCAATAATAAACAAAATATAAACAGAAGGGTGACACCATGGGTTAATAAAAGTCACAAAGAAAAATCATAAAAGTTTTCAATTGTTTCGAAAAGGATTCTTCCACGTGAATATTTGTTTCCCCAAGTATTATTTTGGAAGTATTTTATTATTACTGTCGATAATATTATTTCCTGGAAACGAAAACTATTTGGTTGAATGCTCGTGGGATTCATTTAGATAGTCAGCTGTTTTCTTCTATTTCCCAGATGAATATTTTAAGACCGATGTGAATCTCTGTCTCCGTTTCTAAGAATAGATCCAAAAACATAACCTCAATCTGGCTCTAGAATAATTAAAGGATATTTTGTATGTAAATATAAAAATCTTAAAATAAAATAGGTTAAGGTTTATTTTTTGTCATTGATTATCGCGAGCGGGATTTTTTGGTTGTAAGGTTTTGTTGTTATTTTTTATTTTGTATAGTAATATTTTTAGATAATAATAATTCTGACTTTGGATAGTTTATGACGATCATATTATATTATATTGGTACAAAAAACATTTGTATTATTTGTCAAAGAATGTGTTAACATTATCTATTCTGCTGGTACTTGTCACTGGATGGCGATGCAAGAAATCAATCAAAATAAATTTTAGCAAATCGACACAACGTATCAACTTCATGTACCTGGATGGTTTAGATTTACAATTGGTCCCGGTAGGTGGCGCTGCAATCGGGTTTACACTGAGCTTCTGTTAGACGGAGCTGGTTTTAAAGAACTTTTGAATTTTGCATAGAGAGTTTTTAGTTAGGGGTTCAGAAAAATGGGTCTAATTTGGAAAAAAATTCATTTCGTCAATGATAAAGGAATATCTAGTGGTATTGGATTTTCAGGAAAGATATCTCTTGAATTAGAAGATAAACAATGGCAAGCTCTATCACTTCTTGAAACACTTTCGATACATCTTTGTGAAATCTTTGGATATTATAAATGACTTATGGGAATTAGATTGGAGCTGTTGACATAGACACGATACTTCTGGATGATGTCGTTAAAGGCGTTGAAAGGAATACAAAAATTTCGGGGCTGCATATGGAGGCAGTTACTGATTAGTGACTGGGGGAAGGCGTGGAATTTGATTTTGTAATCAATAATGAATCTGAGGTGAATTGAAATAGTTTATACCAGGGTGAGAAAGTTAAATAATAGAAAGTGGCTTGGATAATTCCAAGACAAATTATTGAGAACATTTACACATTTTCTCCTGAATTGTAAATGTACTTGCAAATATACAACCATTTCTTGTATTTTGAACTTATTTTTGTTCTTAATACCATATATTAATTATTTTTGAAATGTACTCATTTCCAAATATCTCAAACGGATACATTCAGGAAATACATCTACGGTGATCAATTCACGGCTGACAGTTCTGGAAATATTCAGTTTTCTTAGAATTTATTCAAGTGTGACATTTAGTTGACGAAATAAATGACTCATCCTGACGCTATTCTAAGCTGGCATAATGTTATTTCTGGAAATGTAGTGTATTGACCTAAAAGTCGATAGCAAAAAAAAATTTGGAATCTGAGTTTCAAAATAATATTTCAAATTATTAATAATGCGAAATATACAAAGTGTCCCAAAATAATGCGGGATATTTTAAACGCTTATAAAATCTGAACTCAGCTTTAGTACTGCTCTGTCATTTGTCGACTGTTCAAAAATTGATGATTTGCTATAATTTTTGTGATAAAACTAAAATTACAAATGTTGTTTTTT